>CAVNZG010001835.1:122700-167409 GCA_963693315.1 Diogma glabrata
ATTGAATTGTAAAGTAAATGTTGCATTAAACTTAATTTCAATGTATTTCTATAAAATTTAAAACAACTCTTGCATCATAATTTATTTCTATACAACAGCTAGAAGTCTTAATGCAACTTGCTACAATTTAATACATTAATGAAATTTTAAAATTCACTAGAGTATTATCCGTTTCAGAAATATATAGTTAAAATCGTTTCATGTATGTTTTAGTTATCGCTTCTCAGCTGAAAGTCTATAATAATAGTGATTAGGGTGGTATGTATGTTTTAATTTTTTCCGTTGTAATTTTTTTTGTTTTAATTTTATTAATTTAGGCAGGTACGTAATAATCAAAGTATCTCGAAATTATGATGTAATTTGCATTAAAATGTCATACTAAAAAAATGTTGCGCGTAATTTATTTAATGCAAATAACAGACATTTTTAAACAACAAGCTTTTTTATTTTACTCCAAGTACTCTGCTAAATATTGATGCAAAGAGCATTATTTTAACTTTATATAGCAAGCTTTGTTTTGTAATGGAAACTTCCGTAGGACCTATATGTGTAGCAATTTGCAATATATATTCAATTTTTTTTTAACTGTGTAAATTTAATTAAATTAATGAAGTTATTGATGCATTTATAAAAATGCATATTTTAGAAAAATTATTGCATTAATTAATTACTTATTACAATGTCTCGAAATTGAGTCGAGTTCTAATTTTTGTCCTGGAAGACCAGCAATTGAAAATGCCCGCTCCGTTGCAGTCGATGTAGGTTTTATTTGGAATAAATAGAATATTTAAATTGCCCTCCGTTTTTTATAATTATTTAAATAAAAGAAATATTTTTTCAGCAATATGGAACTTCATTCTGCTTCTCAACATGAGTAATTAAAGCAATAGCATTCTCAAGTACTTTCTGCAGTCACGATTTCTTATACAAACTTCACTACTTAGACTTTCTTCATCTTCACTTTCAATAGTAATTTCATTAGTGATTTCCTCAGAGTCATAATTTAGAAGTACAGCTCTCATAAACTTTAAAAAAATAGCCAACACTTCAGATTTTATTGACAGGGCCACAAGTTTATAATACAATATTTTATTTAAATTAATATAGCATTAAATAAATATTAGTAAAATATCTTTACACTGCAGATTCACGAAGTGTTTCATAAAATATTCAATGATTACAGTTTTCAAAACATTAAAGTTGTAAATAAATTTTTAAAACTTGTAGTCACTTCACTGCACTAACAAACTTTACAACGCAAGTTAATAGTTATTTGAACTTTTCAACACAATTTGATTATTTTTTTACAAAATAAAGGGTTTTTTAATATTCGGATAGTTGCAAAAAAAGTATCCGGATAATCGAATAGTCAGAATATGGTCGAATAATCCGGATAATTCGATATCCGGATATCCGGATTAGAAACCCTAATATATATATATATATATATATATATATATATATATATATATATATATATATATATATATATATATATATATATATATATATATATATATATATATATATATATATATATATATATATATATATATATATATATATATATATATATATATATATATATATATATATATATATATATATATATATATATATATATATTGTGACGATTATGGAAGATGATAGAACACAACAACAATAGAACTTTCAAGAAAATTCTCGTTAGTTCTACAAATATAAAAATCAAAAGATACAAAAGGTAACAATGCAACCAAAGTAAACATTTAATAGGAAGTATTTGTTTTATCGAATAAGGATTGGTTAACGAAATAAAAATTGGTAAATAAAACAATTGAAAAGAATAGATTTCACACCTAGGTGTCAATATTTGAAGATCGTCTTATTGTTGATAAAGGAAAAAAAAGGGTGTGTTCTATCTAGAACATTACAGCAGTTTCGAGGCTATTTCATGTGGTATATATAAAAGGTGTTGTTCGAGGATACAACCAGTATAAAATTGTTAGTGATACAAAAAGTATAAAAATTTAGCAGTGATAAAGGCGAAGTAAAATTAACAGTGTTATAAGTAGAAAGTTAAAAGTGATATTGTGAACAAGTATAAAAGAATTATAAGTGGTGAAATATTGTTAGTACAAGAAGAATTAAAAGGGGAATAGTAATAGGAGAAATATTTTTATTGTAAAATCTTGAACGAATAAAATTATAACGTTTAGAAAATCCATTGTGTTTTAAATTTCCTGATTTAGTGATCGAACTAAATAATTGTAACTCGGCTAAAGAAACGTTACAACTGGTGTCAGAAGTGAAATTGGGAAATAAGATGGATTTGAATGGATTAAAAGTTCAAGATCTGAAGAGCGAATTGGAGAAAAGGAATCTTTCAACAACGGGAACTAAGAATGAGTTGAAAGAGCGATTAATAAAAGCTATGGAAGCAGCTGGATTGGATCCAGAAAAATATCGTTTTGGGCAAGAAGAAGCAGATGAAAATCCAGATGCAGGAAATAGTGAAGCTAAAGATGGTGCTGTTGAAGCAACGAGGCAAGTCGTACCAGCAAACAACGACTTTGCACAGTTAATGGCTATGATGGAGCAAATGAGTTTCAACATGAGAGCAGATGTAAAGGCAAACATGGAGGTTATGAACAAAAAGTTAGATTTGCAAAGTAACAGCATGAGTAATGAAATGAAAAAGTTAGATGCAAACATCGCTTCAAGTCGAGAAGAAATTAGCTTGGTTAAAACACACATCGACAAGAAACTTCTACATATGGCAGCAAATCTACGCATCGAAGTAGAGAAAATTGTGGAAGAGAAAGTCGAGAAAGTGCAAAAAGAAGTTGAAGTTCTGGAACAGAAAGTGCAATCGAAAGTAGATGACTTTAAAGTAGAAGTAGAAAGAAGGCTTCAAGATGTTGAAATTAAAGGTAAAACAATTCACACGGTTCAACAAACACAAAGCATGAAGTTAAAACCGCCCACATACGATGGTACATCATCGTTTGGAATTTTCAAATTCCAATTTGAAACAGCAGCTGATCAGAACAGTTGGAACGAACCACATCGTGTGGCGGCAGCTTTAACAGTGGCACTGAAGGGTGAAGCAGCAGAAACAATACAATCAGTTCCAGAACAAGATCGAAGGAGCTACAATGAGACCATGAAGGCTTTAGATCGCAAATATGGTAGTGACCACAAACGGGAGATATACAGACTTGAGTTGAAGGGTCGCCACCAGCGAATAGGAGAAAGTCTGCAAGAGTTTTCGTCTGCGATCGAACGTCTGGTACATATGGCACATGGAAATACATCACCAGACTATATGGAAAGAATGAAGATAGATGCGTTCATCGACGGCATAAGAGATCCAGAGACGCGAAAATCAGCTGTGATGACACCTAAAGCTACGTTTGCTGAAACAATAGCTTGTGCGTTGACTAGTGAGACAGCACAAGCAATTGTCAAACCAACAATTAAAGTACGCCGTGTAGAAATGGAAGAAGAGGATAGTTTTAGGCTCCAAAGAAGATCCCGAGAATTCAACGGTAGAATAAGATGTTGGGTATGTGACAAACTTGGTCACATATCGCGAGAATGCAGAGTGGTCAGACGAAAACGGGGAAGACCAACATCACCAATGAGACGGAGATCATCTGAAGAAGAAACTTAAACGAGAGAGGTCGAAACAGTTAAACTGGAACGAGTCAGCTTTGAGGGGCGTAAGCTGACTCCCACAACCGAATGCCCCATAATCTCCATCCCTATTTCAAGAATCGCAAGGAATGGTGACAGTCTAACGATTGGAGCTGAAATTGATGACAACAACTGTACCATTACGCTAGATACTGGAGCAACTCGCACAATAGTCCGTACAGATTTACTAAAAGGGGAGTTACAACCAGCGGAAAAATATCGAATACAAACAGCAACAGGGGAAAGTGCAACTATCAGGGGAAGCAAAGTTGCTGATATAAAAATAGGAAATACGCACTTTCAGCATGAAGTTCTAGTCGCAGACATCGTTGATGAAGTAATTTTGGGTATGGACTTCATGAGGCCGAATGGATTTGTAATAGACGCTGGAAATGGAGTACTCAAGTATGGTAACGTAGAGTTGGCTCTTCAGATGAATGGTGCAGAATCAAGCATGAGATTGGAACATCGCGAAAAGCTGTCACCTAATACCGAAACAATCGTCTGGGGAAGTGCACATGGAGAGGCAGATGCATTATCAAGAAGGCCATGCCAGGGGGAATGCAAGCACTGTAATCGGGTGGAGAGTAAGGAAAACATTAATGATGTCAGGCTTCTGCAAGTGCTTTCTAGTGAAGACTGGACACCTGAAGTAGTAAGAAAGGAGCAACTGCAAGATCCTAGCTTAGCACCAATAATAAAGTTCAAGGAAAAAGGAGAAAAACCTACATGGAGTGAGATTGCCGATAAAAGTCAAACGTTGAAGGCATATTGGGCACAATGGGACAGTCTCTGTATTGAAGATGGATGCTTGAAAAGAATTTGGGAAAGTCCTGACGGATCAGTTAAAGAATCAATGATAGTAGTTCCCAAAATAAGAATACCTCAAGTATTAAAGGAATATCATGAAGGAACCAGTGGCGGTCACCTGGGTATTAACAAAACCCTTGCTAAAGTACGGCGTAGATTTTATTGGTCAGGAACACGTCAATCGGTAGTGGAATGGTGTCAAGCATGCGATCAATGTGCGGCTGCAAAGGGACCTGCAAGAAGAAGCCGTGGTAACATGAGGCAGTATAATGTAGGAGCACCATTCGAGAGAATTGCGATGGATGTAGCTGGACCATTTCCGACTTCTGATAACAACAACAAATATGTGCTAGTCATAATGGATTATTTTAGCAAGTGGCCAGAAGTGTGTGCAATACCAAACCAAGAAGCAACAACGATCGCTGAAGCAGTAGTTAGCAATTGGATAAGTCGCTACGGAGTACCGATGGAAATTCACACAGATCAAGGAAGAAATTTTGAATCTACCATATTTCAAGAAATCTGTCAGATGCTTGGAATTAATAAAACTAGAACAACTGCTTCACATCCCCAATCAGATGGCATGGTTGAAAGATTTAATGCTACTCTTGAGAAATATCTAGCAAAAGTAGTGAACAAGAATCAACGTGATTGGGATCGTCATATTCCGTTATTCTTGATGGCTTATAGATCAGCAGTGCATGATACAACCAAAACGACGCCTGCTACAACCATTTTTGGAAATGATTTACGGCTACCTGGTGATCTGAAGTTTGGGATTATTCCATCGTCAACATTATGTGTACAAGATTATGTTAATAAACTTCAAAAAGAACTTGAGGAGGTACACACGTTTGTCAGACAGAAAGCACAGATATCCAGTGATCGAATGAAGGCTCGGTATGACATTCGCGCAAACAACAAAGGATTTGAGGAAGGACAACTAGTGTGGCTACACAATCCACAGCGGAGAAAAGGACTATCTCCAAAACTACAAACATCTTGGGAAGGACCTTATACCATCATAACAAAATTAAACGATGTCGTTTATCGAATAAAGAAAGGTCAACGAGCGAAACCAAAAGTCGTTCATCTAGAAAGATTAGCACCCTACAGAGGGGGAGATTTAGATTCTATTCGGGACGAACAGAAATAAGTGGGGGAGAATGTGACGATTATGGAAGATGATAGAACACAACAACAATAGAACTTTCAAGAAAATTCTCGTTAGTTCTACAAATATAAAAATCAAAAGATACAAAAGGTAACAATGCAACCAAAGTAAACATTTAATAGGAAGTATTTGTTTTATCGAATAAGGATTGGTTAACGAAATAAAAATTGGTAAATAAAACAATTGAAAAGAATAGATTTCACACCTAGGTGTCAATATTTGAAGATCGTCTTATTGTTGATAAAGGAAAAAAAAGGGTGTGTTCTATCTAGAACATTACAGCAGTTTCGAGGCTATTTCATGTGGTATATATAAAAGGTGTTGTTCGAGGATACAACCAGTATAAAATTGTTAGTGATACAAAAAGTATAAAAATTTAGCAGTGATAAAGGCGAAGTAAAATTAACAGTGTTATAAGTAGAAAGTTAAAAGTGATATTGTGAACAAGTATAAAAGAATTATAAGTGGTGAAATATTGTTAGTACAAGAAGAATTAAAAGGGGAATAGTAATAGGAGAAATATTTTTATTGTAAAATCTTGAACGAATAAAATTATAACGTTTAGAAAATCCATTGTGTTTTAAATTTCCTGATTTAGTGATCGAACTAAATAATTGTAACTCGGCTAAGAAACGTTACAATATATATATATATATATATATATATATATATATATATATATATATATATATATATATATATATATATATATATATATATATATATATATATATATATATATATATATATATATATATATATATATACATATATATATATATATGTAGAAATAAGGATAAAACTTCCAATACAAAAATCCAATATTTGTCAGCAAAATACAGAAAACGCAGAATTCCAAAAAACAATTATAAACATCCTCTTTATTTGAAAGCCAAAATCGAATAGAATTAGTTTATATCAAATTACATTTTACGTTAATCAAAATTTAATTATCTTTATGAGAGATAATGACAAAGTTAATTATCTCTTCTCATTATCCATATTATTTTTATTGTAATAGATCTTTGTTGTATAGGGTTGAACAAAAAGTGTTTCCACATTCGGCCATCTTGCGTATTTGTCGTCTCGGCAAACTGGAATTCATCATTACCAAACTCTGGATACCTCTTCTTTTCGTCTCAATGTGAATCGTCTTCGTCTTGATGTGGATCGTCTTCTTCTTATAATAATTATCGTCTTCGTCTTAATGGTATCGTCTTTACTTTGATCGGTCTTCTTCCTCGGATTGATTGTGCGAGTTGCATTCTTCATCTTCAGATGAATCATCATTGGCTTGGCAGTATCTCCATAACTTCATATTATCGGCACTTGTGGAGGTGGTTTTTGGCCCTTCATGTTCTCCAATTTTTTCAACATCGCACCGCTCATTAGGTTTTGTTTGTACGACTTTATATGGTCCCAAATACTTTGGAAATAGTTTGATTCCAGATCCAAACTGGATTCGTTTGATAGCGACGAGGTCTTCATTCTTGTATCGGGTAACTATTTTCCTTTTCCTGTTATAGGTAGGTACGTCTGTTTTCATCCTGGATCTTTAAAATATTTTGTCTGGCCTCTTCTCTAGATTTATCCCTATCTTGAAAAAATAAATTGATTAATTCGTCTTCCAAAATACCTGCTATTTGAAGATCTTCCGGATTCCACATCTTAGTTCCGAATAACACTTCAAATGGACTTCTATCGATACTGCGCTGCCAGCTAGAATTTATGAACCTCTGCAGTTTTGGTGTGTGCCTATACCAATCATCTGGACACTTGATCGCTAATTTGGCTAAGGCTGGAATAATGATGCGATTAATCCTTTTAATCTGTCCATTACTTCGAGGCACTCCTGTAGTTATCATCATATGTTGAATATTTTGATCTCGGCAGTATTGTTGAAACATATTTGAGGTAAATGACGTCCCCTTATCTGTGATAATCCGTTTAGGATTACCAAAAAATGATTGTTGGACATCTAATTTCTGAATAACTTCAGCAGTCGTGGTTGATTTTACGGGATATATCCAAAAATATTTAGAAAAGGCATCTATAACTGAAAATATATAACGATATTGTTTTTTTGTGCTTATCATGGGACCTAGATGATCAACAAGATAAGTTGTTAGTGGAAACTCATCTTTTGGAAGTGGATGTAGATATCCTTCTTGTTTTCCAGACTTTGCTTCTGATAATATACAAGGAATACAATTTCTTCTGCAACTATCCCATTGGTCCTTTAACTTTGGTATGTAGTACTCACGACTTAACATTTCTTGCATCTTCTTGGTACCAAAGTGTCCCTCTTCATGAACCATCTTGATCATCTCACTCTGCATTTTTTTTGGTATGTACAATAATCTTCTTCCTTCTTCATCTTCTTTATATAATACACCGTGTTCCAAAATATAATCCTCATGAGGACCATGACTTAGTAGTTTACATAAAAATTGTATTTTTATGTAAACTTGCAAAAAACTAAATTGTATTTTTTTTTTTGTGCTAGTTTGATACGATCGACAATATTATTTTCGATCGTCATAACGATTGGATTTCTACTCAGCGCGTCTACGTGCTTCATTCTCATATTTGATCGGTGTTGCAACTGGTAATTATAGTCTTCTAGAATAAGCGCCCAACCAGCAATACGAGGTGAAATTTCCTTCTTCTCCATCGTCATTTTGAATGCAGAACAGTCAGTAATGATTTTGAAAGAAATGCCAAGAAGATAAACTCTTAATTTCTTAAGCGCTGATACAATTGCTAATACCTCCAATTGGTAACTGGAATAATTTTGTTCTGCCGGAGATGTTTTTTTACTATAAAAGTATATTGGATGAAATCTTCCATCTTCACTATTCTTTTGGAGCAATATGGCACCGTATCCCAATTTTGAAGCGTCGGTATGGAGCTCTGTTTCCGCTTCTGGTCTATATAAATTCAGAACTGGTTTGACTGCAAGAATTGTTTTTAATTTGGAAAAAGCTTCTTTTTGAAGTGGTCCAAATGCAAATGTGGCATCCTTTTTAAGGAGATCCGTCAAGGATTTTGCTATAAGTGAATAGTTTGGAACGAACTTTCGAAAATAACCAGTTAGACCCAAAAAGCTTTGAACCTTTTTTAGATTATTTGGTTATGGAAAATTTTCTACCGCTGTCGTTTTTTCTGCAGAAGGTCTAATAGCACCGTTGGCAATTTCGTAGCCCAAAAAATTTATTTTATTGCACAAAAATTGACATTTCCTCCATTTAAATTTGAGACCATATTCGCTTGCTATTTTCAAAACTTCACGCAACCTTTGTATGCATTCTTCTTCATTTGCAGCTATTATTACGATGTCATCCATATAAATTAAGATAATTTTTTTTAGAATCAAAGGCTTAAAAATAAAGTTTATAAATCTTTGAAACGTGGCTGGAGATGTACATAGCCCAAAAGGTACACGGTTGAATTCATATTGTCCGGACGGCGTGACAAATGAAGTAAGTATATTTTCGACATTTTTCCGAGACCTTGACATGAAAAAATCCATTTTCCAGATCGAGAGTAGTAAATATAATCGAATTATAAAGCTCGTCAATGTGGTCCTCAATAAGTGGTAGAGGGTACCGATCCATCACGATTTCCCTATTCAATCGACGATAATCGATACAGAGTCGTTTTGTAGTGTCCTTTTTACTGACAAGGACAATAGGACTAGCGTATTCTGATGCGCTATTTCGAATGATACCCTCCTTCAGCCATTCGCTCACCTGACGATCAACCTCATTCTTTTCTGCTGGAGCAAGTCTTCGTGGATGTTGCCATATGGGGTTTTCACTTTTGAGAATTATATTTAATTCAACCTGAGCTTCTTTTACTTGCTTTGACTTATATTCTGCTATTATATTTTTAATAATATTCATATATTTTGCATTACCTACATTCAGTTCATCTGCATCACTCGCACAGATGTAAATTTACCGGTAAAATATATTTGTGGTAATTTTACCGTAAAATTACCGGTAAGATTGGTAAAATTGGTAATATTGGTAAAATATAAAACTATTTCAAAACATTTAAATATAGTTCCAATTTCATTTAATTCAAAATTGATGACTATCACAATCATTTCTAGTTTATGAAGACATAAAATGCAAATCAAATATATTATTATCGAGTGTAAATATCTTCATTCGCAGAGTATTATAGACAGGAACGTACATATGCAACAATGACAAATTCTTTTATGCCCATCCATACATGAACAAAGTTCAGCTGTTGTTCTTTTAACAGGACATCTTGAAAACAGGCTGCCCGCTATTTTTACAAGTGCAAAAATGCAACAAATCTTGAACACACTGACTGCAACAATAACTGCTTTCTTCACTGTTGTCTATGTATTACACATGGAATGGAAGTAGAAATGCATTTTAATGGCTCAAATGCAAAGAGCAAATTGACAGATAACCAAGCATTTTCAATTAAACGTAAAGGCTGTACGCAATGTACCCAATCAAGCTTCTTTCATCGCATGTGGTTAGAAAATAAACCCGGTTCAACGCTTTTTCTGCAATTGAAAATTGTTAACGGCGTTACACATCTCACTTTTCGCGTACAACACTTGCCTTGGCCGACACTGGGATAAATGTATGCATTACGTGTGCAACACGTCACATAATAATCTAATTCATGCATTGTTTCTTTCTCGTTCATGGCAAAATATAAACCGCAAATTGCTGAAGCAAATTGCCTTCAAAAACGCAAGAAATATTTAAACATGAATGTGCGTTTCGCAGCAAAAATTTACAACGAAGCATTGATAATGATGAACGTGAACAAAATTACTACACGAGTGACCTTTGAGGGTGAATAACAGTGATAATCAGCAAACTGTCAATATCAGGGTAGGAGAAACCTTCTTCATGGCAGCAATTTGATCCCAAAATGACATAGATTTACCTTTTGCCTCATCCAGAATATCTGCGTTATTGCTACCAGGGGATAAAACTACCCATTCCATCCCACCGATTGACACCAGTAGACAAAATAAATGTTTGCCCAAACTACTCAACTTAGAACACGTAGAGACGTTAAAATTCCCTACATTTATGGGTGTTCAGCTTCAAATCGATCTATCGATCTATACGGGCTTGCAACAAAAAAGCACAAACTTTACTTTTTATTAAATAAAAATTATTCAAACGTTATTGCAATTTTACCAAGCCTAGGTAATATTACGTAATATTACCAATTTTACCGGTAATTTTACCATGGGTAATATTACTTTTACATCTGTAATCACTCGTCACACTAAAACAATGCATTAAATTAGAATCAAATATTTTTTTTACTTTTACCTCATTCTGCTCCATGATAATTTGGGTGCCTTGCAAAACGTCTCTGCCGATTATCATCTGTATTTGGATAGCTGAATTTGGTACAATGTGAACTTCAGCATCGAAACCTTCATCGTCGATTTCTATCATTGCATTGAAAGTGCCAATCGTTTCCACCGTTCCATTAGATATTCCATTCAAACGTACTATTTTCGATGACATCATAGGTGAACCCATCTTTTTATATTCGTCCAGCTGAATTAATGTGACGTCACTTCCAGTATCTATGAGAGATTGAACAGTATGGTTATTTATTTTGATTAGTTTGTGTGCACCGTTTGTTTTCCGAATTTCTGTAATGGACTCAACACTTTTATTGCCATAAGATTTACCGGCATCAGGTTTTTTCTTCTTATTGCACTCCGGCGCCTTATGTCCGTATTCATGACAATGAAAACATCTAGATCCATTTTGTTTATTGTTGCAATCTTTTGAACGGTGCCCGATTTTACCACAATTAAAACATCTCAACATATCACGATCACGACGATTAGTAACTTGTGATGAGCTTGATGTAGGATTTCTTAATTTAAAACTAGAATATAAATCCAACTTTATTTTAAATTCTTTAACTGTACTTGCCCCATATAGTAATATTTTATTCGATTCCGCATCCACTATACCGTCTATTGTATATTGATTAATATCTTTATCTTCTAATTTACCCAACGCACCCAACTCTCGCATACCTAAATAGTACTTATGTAACGTCTCACATGATTTCATTTTCCTATTCGTCAATTTCTTGTGAATATCCGCACTATTGGGTAAATAAGTAAACTCTTCTTTCATAAATTCTTGTAAGCTATTCCAATTCTCTAAATCTATTTTCGTTCTTAACGCTAATTTTGCTGACCCTACTAAAGAACGACGTGCATATACGAACGTTTCTAAATCGGACCATTTAAAAAGTTTTGCAGCCCGTTTCACATCACTGATCCACGATTCGACAGTATACGAATTTTTTCCACTGAATTCCGATATAGAATGTTCCATTTCACGATGTGAAATAGGTCTAGAAGTTGAGGAGGTAGATTGCTGTGATTGTTGTCGCAATACCTCATTTTCAACACGCAATTTTACGATTTCATCATTTTTAATTTGATTTACTTCATCACGTGCTTTTTGGAGCTCGATTTCTTTCCCCGTTAAGATTGCACTTTGATTTTTCATCTCTCGGTTTTTTTCTACCAATTCATCTTGCAACTCTTTGATAAGACGGGAAATATCAAAACTTCCAGCTTGTCCTTGCTCTGATTGAATCGTGCTGTTCATATTTTTATTGCGGCTTTTACCCATTTTATTTAATCGATACGCGAATCGATACAAAAACAAGAAAAAATCAATAATTAATCAATATAAAAAAATAACAAACGACGATTAATAATTGTTTCTTTATAATTAAATTAGTAAAATTAATTAATTAATTAATTAAAAATAAACGGCAAAAAGAAACGGCACAATAAAGTTTATATTGTTTTATTATTCTCATACATCCGAAAACATGTGGAAATCACCTCTTATTTTTTTTAAACTTCTATTTAACACAATATTTACTTTAAAAAATAATTTGTTGTAATTTAATGTCAATGCTTTTATTAACAAAATTTATGTACAACTTATTGATTCATCGAAACACTAATTGCAATTGTAACACGGAAAGTTTGTATATACAATGAAATGTTCTATTTTCTTTTAATTTTATGATCACTTTTAATGAATTATTTTAAATTTTGTTACCAATTTCTGGATCAGGCGTCCTCAAATCCCGGTTGAGCTCCCATGTTTGTAGAAATAAGGATAAAACTTCCAATATAAAAATCCAATATTTGTCAACAAAATACAAAAAACGCAGAATTCCAAAAAACAATTATAAACATCCTCTTTATTTGAAAGCCAAAATCGAATAGAATTAGTTTATATCAAATTACATTTTACGTTAATCAAA
Source organism: Diogma glabrata (assembly GCA_963693315.1). NCBI lineage: Eukaryota > Metazoa > Arthropoda > Insecta > Diptera > Cylindrotomidae > Diogma > Diogma glabrata. The sequence continues at coordinate 135,689 of CAVNZG010001835.1, forward strand.
ATTTAATTATCTTTATGAGAGATAATGACAAAGTTAATTATCTCTTCTCATTATCCATATTATTTTTATTGTAATAGATCTTTGTTGCATAGGGTTAAACAAAAAGTGTTTCTACATTTATATATATATATATATATATATATATATATATATATATATATATATATATATATATATATATATATATATATATATATATATATATATATATATATATATATATATATATATATATATATATATATATATATATATATATATATATATATATATATATATATATATATATATATATATATATATATATATATATATATATATATATATATATATATATATATATATATATATATATATATATATATATATATATATATATATATATATATATATATATATATATATATATATATATATATATATATATATATATATATATATATATATATATATATATATATATATATATATATATATATATATATATATATATATATATATATATATATATATATATATATATATATATATATATATATATATATATATATATATATATATATATATATATATATATATATATATATATATATATATATTTATATATATACGGTCTTTATTGAGTATGAATTAACCTGAAGTAAAAAACAAAATGGCGTTTAGTTAGATGCGGAAGTAACTATATGTTCGTAAAACTGTTTTTTTCTACATTTTGAAGAAAACAGTAAAATTAAGTTGGTGCCAAATATGTCATAAATTTTAATAAGCTGTTATCCGATAAAGTTTGCAATTTGGAAAGTTGCATAAATTGACGATATATCTAATTTTCTCCTATTTAATGCGGTTATCTGTTTTTAAATGAAGAAATTTGCATAAGTGTAACGTAAAACGCTATGATCACATTTATTTTATTTTAATAATTTTAAAAGTATGGTTCCAAATTGATCTTCCGGCATTTTTTAAAATTTTATTTATGATATCGAATTTATAAAACATAAAATTTCAGTGTTGTGTGGCGACTTATTTTGTTATTAATTTAATTAAGTTTCTTATTTTTATATCTCAAACGGGTTTGTACTATATGCGTAATTTCGTCTTTGTTTATAAATTATGTTTGTTTATAAATTTAAAATGTTTTTCATTTAAATAATTTAAATATACATAATTGAAGACGCTGTAGGCACTTGGCGAAACATTTTAATATTATTTTAAATATTTAATTTTACTTGTTATAAGTTTCGCAATAAATACAAATTATAATTATTGTTTTATTTTTATTTTTATTTAAACAAAATATATATGTATATATATATTTTTGCTCGATTAATTTCGGTTGTTACACCATTATCAAGAGCTTGAAAAATATATACTAAAGAAAAATGATTAACAAAAATATAAAACAAAATAGTTTTTGAAGCTACTCAAATTCGAAAAAATTAAACATAAAATAATTCAATGAACAAGTAAGAATTTAACAATAAACAATTCAAATTCAAATTAGAAAAAATCCTTATAAAAATTAGTATCAAAATAGCTAATGAAGGCAATACCACTGTGTAAATAAAGTTTATAAAAATTTTTTGAAAAAACATTGAAACATGGGAGATTTTAAATTAAATAAACAAATCTGGGCAAGTTAACGGTGAATAAATTATATCAGTTTGGGCGTTCAATAAATTTTGATTATAAAACTGAGCTTTTCTAATTACAAAAGATTCCAAAATATTTAGTCTTAAACCTTTGTTTTCAAAATGAAGAATTTTTAGATTACTATTATTACTACATGTACTATTATGGTTTTCGGATATTAAATGATTAGCAAACGTGGAATTAGAATGTCCCAATCTTAAAGCTCGAAAATGTTCTGATAAACGTTCAGAAAAACTACGACCAGTTTGTCCGATATAGACTGCATTACAATCATCACAGGACAATTGGTAAACTCCACTGTTTGTAAATTTATTTTGCTGATTTACTTTATTGTTAACCAAAAGACTGTGTAAATTTTTGTTATTATAAAAAGAACAACTTAAATTTGTATGTTTAGTAATAATGTTTCCTAGTTTTGGGCTTATTTTATCATGATAATTAATTTTACAATAATGTTTTAGAATAGGTGGTGAAACTGGATAAATTTGGATATAAGCAAGACGTTTGAGCTTCTTGTGTAGTATTTTATAAACTAAATCAGGATTGAAACCATTGGTGTTTGATATAGTTAAAATTGTATTTAGTTCTTTGTTAAAATTAAAAGAAGAAAGTGGGATTTTAATTAATCTGTCAATTAGCGAATATAGAGCTGAATGTTTAGCATTTCTAGAGTGATTAGAGTTAGAATTTATAATTGTGTCTGTACAAGTGGGCTTTCTATAAATATCAAAATCAAATTTATGGTTAACATGGTTGATACTAATAGACGAGGAAATAAAGCACTAAACCTAAGCAAATTGGCAGAGTAGGATGGATCGAGATGCGGTTTTTTGTATTCGATTCAGGAAGCCGTCAGGAAAGTTTGTGAACATAGCCACTTTTCGGCAAAAAACCTATGGAGTACCTAGGGGCCAATGCGGGTTATATACACCTCATCTCCTTGAACTTTCCATAAATTCAGCTCGAAATTGATCGAAGCTCGTTACTTGGGGTTTTTTGGGGTCGCTGAACACGAATATGATGTCGGCGATGACCCTCGGAGTACCTAGGGCACAGGGCGGGTATGTCTAACTCATCTCATGGAACTTTACATTAATTCAGCTAGACATTGATCGAAGCTCGTTACTGGGGAGGTTTTAGGGCTGCTGAACACGAATATGATGTCAGCAATAACCTTCGGGGAACCTAGGCGCCAGAGCGGGTTATATACACCTCATCTCCTGGAACTTTCCATAAATATAGCTCGAAATTGATCGAAGCTCGTTACTCGGTCGTTTTTGGGGTCGCTGAACACGAATGTGATGTCAGCGATAACCCTCGGAGTACCTATGGCCCAAGGCGGGTATGTCTAACTCATCTTCTGGAACTTTCCATAAATTCAGCTCAAAATTGATCGAAGCTCGTTATTTAGGGGTTTTTGGAGTCGCTGAACACGAATATGACGTCGGCGATGACCCGTGGGGTACCTAGGGCCCATGGCGGGTATGTCTAGCTCATCTCCTGGAACTTTCCAAAAATTCAGATCGAAATTGATCGAAGCTCGTTACTCGGGGTTTTTAGGGCCGCTGAACACGAATATGATGTCTGCGATGACCTTCGGAGTACCTAGGGACCAGGGCGGGTTATAGACACCTCATCTCCTTGAACTTTCCATAAATACAGCTCGAAATTGATCGACGCTCGTTACTCGGGGTTTTTGGGGTCGCGCTGAAGACGAATATGATGTCGGCGATGACCCTCGGAGTACCTAGGGTCCGGGGCGGGTATGTCTAACTCATCACCTGGAACTTTCCATTAATAAAATAAAATAATATAATAAAAAAATAAAATAATCGATTAAATAAAATAATCGAGTTTTAATTATGGAAATTTTCAGGATATGAGTTAAATATACCCGCCCTGCAACCCAGGTAATCCGAGGGTCATCGCCGACATGATATTCGTGTTCAGTGACCCCAAAAACCGCCGATTAACGAGCTTCGATCAATTTCGAGCTGTATTTATGAAAAGTTCCAGGAGATGAGGTGTATATAGCCCGCCCTGGCCCCTAGATACTCCGACGGTCATCGCAGACATCATATTCGTGTTTAGCGGCCCCAAACCGAGCTTCGATAAAGTTCGAGCTAAATTTATGGAAAGTTCCAGGAGATGGGTTAGACATACCCGCCCTGGGCCCTAGGTACTCCGAGGGTCATTGCCGACATCATATTCGTGTTAAGCGACCCCCAAAAACCTTCAAGTAACGAGCTTCGATCAATTTCGAGTTGAACTAATGGAACCAGGAGATGAGTTAGACATACCCGCCCTTGGTCCTAGGAACTCCGAGGGTCATCGCCGACATCATATTCGTGTTCAGCGACCCCAAAAACCCCCAACTAACGAGCTTCGATCAATTTCGAGCTGAATTAATGGAAAGTTCAAGGAGATGAGGTGTCTATTACCTGCCCTGGACCCTAGGTACTTCAGAAGTTTTTTTGCCGAAAAGTGGCTATGTTCACAAACTTTCCTGACGGCTTCCTGAATCGAATGCAAAAAACCGCATATCGATCCATCTTACTCTGCCAATTTGCTTAGGTTTGGCCTATTTTTGTGCTTTATTTCCTCGCCTATAATATCAAGGAAATTAATAGATTTATCTATTTCTTTCTCAATAGTAAATTTAATTGAAATACATTTGCTATTAAGTATTTGGAGAAAACAGTCTAACTGTCGATCAGTCCCACTCCAAAGACAAATAATATCATCTACATATCTATACCAGAATAAGATATGTTTTGATAAAGGTAGTGATACATCTAATATTTGTTTCTCAAACCAATCCATGAAAATATCAGCGAGGAGGGGAGATAATGGGGAGCCCATAGGTAGACCATCAGAAAATTTGTAATATTTATCATCAAAAACAAAATAATTCTGTGTAACACAAGTTTTATAAAGGACGCCTAGTTCATTTTGAATTTGAAGTGACGGAACTGAATCATTGATAATTTTTGAAACAATATCATTTAAAACATTAATGGGTATAGAAGTGAACAAACTTGAAACGTCAAAAGAAATTAATTTTGAATTATGGGGAACAATAACATCCTTGATCTTATTTATCAAGTCAATAGAATTTTTAACTGCATATTTAGAATAAAAGCCTGTAATTTCTAAGAAAATTTTGTTAAATTTTTTACATAATTTGTAGGCAGGAGCACTACGATAAGAAACAATAGGTCTTATTGGTAAATTTTCTTTATGTAATTTTGGTAGTCCGTACAGGACAGGTGCTGAAGGGTTCATTTGCTTAAAAATAAATGAAGTATGAGTAGGAATTAAAGAATTACAAAATGATAAACATTCAGTTACAGATAATTTAGATTTTTTGGTTGGATCTGAATGTAAAAGCTCTGCACCACTATCAATGATAAAATCATAAACTTTGTCCATATATAAAGTTTTAGGTAAAATGGTGATGGTATTGCCTTTATCAGCTTTACAAAGGATACTTTTTTTTTTTTTTTTTTTTTCTTTATTTAAGTATATATATATTTTAATTACATGTAATATAACAATTTCTTAAATTTAATATTTGCAATAGCATATAATGCAGGCTGCAAATAAAAGTTTATTTTTTCGATAAAAGACATTCTTTGTCTGGTAGGTTATATAAGTATTAATTGCATAAGTTTTTAGCTATATATTATAAAAGTGTGCTCTGTAAAATAATGTTATATAATAATCCAACTTATTAACTAATATATAAATTTATAATGTAGATTCTTTTTTTTCAATTATTCTCATAAAAAAATTTTTTTTTTTAAATAAATATTTAATTTTAAATAAATTTATATTAAATAAATAAATAAATGTTAATTTTAGAATTAAAATCAATTAAAATCAATTCTATTCAGTTTTCTTTCAACAATATATTGGAATATAGGAGACTAAATATTTACTTAATAAATGTGTATTATAATTATTTTTTTTTTTATAATTATTCTCATAAAGATGTCCTCTTAAAACCAATTTAAATTTTGAAATTCTATTGATCTCTGATCAATTCTATTGATCCTGAATATAGGAGACTAAATATTTACTTAATAAATGTGTATTATAATTATTATTTTTTAATTATTCTCATAAAGATGTTTTCTTAAAACCAATTTAAATTTTGAAATTCTATTGATCTCTTTCAGTTCAACAGGAAGAGCGTTAAAAATCAGTAATCCTTTATAGAGAGGAGAGCTTTGGCCACTTGTAGTTCTAAAAAATTCAATATAGAAATCAATGTTTGATCTAGTTGGGTAGTCGTGAATATCGCTAACTTGACGTAAAGAAAAATTATTCTTTAACATATTGTTTTTAATTTTAAATACCAGAACAGCCAATTCATAATCTACGAGCTTACGAATAGGAAGAATATTTTCATTATAGAGCAGACGTGTTGGATATTCATATGGTAGAAGTTTTATGTTTCTAATACTTTTATTAATTAAAATATGAATTTCATGAAGTCTATACTCCGCCGTTGATCCCCAGATTGGAAGCAAATATCTAACATGACTCAGTATATGCGCATGGAAAATTAGGTATTTTATCTTTAGAGGTAATATATTGGCCATTTTGTATAAAATAAAATTTACTATTTTTATTTTATTTTTAATTTTGTCAATATGTCTGCACCAGTTGAGATCAACATCAATAGTTAATCCCAAATAGACAATTTCAAAAACTCTTTCAATTGGCTGGTCATTCATAAATAGTTTAAAATCTCTAAATATGTCCATGTCTTTGTTTTTTGTTTCAAAAATTAAAAATTTAGTTTTACTAGTATTTAGTTTTAAATGGTTATCTACAGCCCACTCACTAATTGTATTTAGATCAGATTGCATCTTTAATCTCAAATCACTAACTGTTTTTTCAGTGAATATAATTGCCATGTCATCGGCAAACATTATGACTTTACCACAAAGACCTAGACTAAATGCATCGTTGACATAAATATTAAAAAGGAGAGGGCCCAGTAGGGAGCCTTGGGGAACCCCATATTTGATTGTTTCTTCCTCACCTATTGTAAAATTGATTTTTACGGCTTGTTTTCTATTTAACAAATAACTAGCAAAGAGTTTGAGATAAATGCCATGGACTCCAATTTCAAATAACTTCTTCAATAGAACTTTATGACTTACTGAGTCAAAGGCCTTTTGCAGATCAACAAACATACACGCAACGTGCAGTTTTTTATCAATACCAGATCGTATGTCAGAAATAATTTCAGATGTTGCAGAAAGGGTACTAGATTGGTTACAGAAACCAAATTGTCTATTGCTGATAATATTCCTTGATCTACAGAAAGCATTTAACCTTCTATATAGAACGCTTTCATAACATTTTGAAAAGGTGCTCAATAGTGAAATGGGACGATAATTGTTGACCAGTGTTTTTATTGAGTTTTTATGCAATGGAATAAGATGGACAATTTTAAGGGAATCTGGAAATTCACCATTATCAATACAAGTATTAATTAATTCACAAATTTTTGGAACCAAAATTTCTTTAAATTTCAAGCAAAATCTGACTGATATTCCATCATATCCCACTGCTGATCGCTTGTTTAAATTGTTAAGAATTTCAGAAATTTCATCGTTGGTTGTTAACGTAATTTTAAAGAGTTCATGCACGTTGTTATCAACCTCTTGTTCAACAAACAGAGGCTCAATTGAATTATCATTAAAATTATCATTTACTGAAATATTGTCCGTGCAATTTATAAAGTATTTATTGAAGACATTGCTAATTTGGTATTCATCAGTAATTACGTCGTTTTCATGTTCAAGAATAATTTTTGCTTTATTTTTTGTTTTATTAAAAACATATTTATTTACAAGGCTCCAAACATTTCTGAAGTCATTTTTGTTTAATTCGCTTTGAAAAAACAAAGACTCGGCTTCGTTTTCAAGTTTGATTAGGGTTTTTTATGAAATTTATATTGAAGTTTAAAAAAAAATATTACTAACATATTTACGTTTTAATTTGTAAAATTTATCTCTCTTTTTTCTTGTAAGCTTAATTTCATCTGTTATCCATGGGGGTTCCTTACCAATTTTAAGATTTTTTCTAACCATAGAAGTATGATTTTTTATAGTTTTAGAGCAAACATCGATTAATTCACAAAAATTTGTAGATTGAGAAACAGAAGAAGAAAGTTGATCTGTGTCAATTCTTTCATATTGTACGACTTTTTTAGCATCAGTTAATTTGGAGTACGGGGTTGAGTCTTTATCAATACTAAATAGAATCATCTGATGATCACCAATATTTGTATCATTAATAGATATATAGTAAGAGCCAGTTACAATGTCTGTGAATATATGATCAATTATGGTTTTGACTGTGGACAATCTAGTATAATGATTATCGCTTAATTTGTTTAAGATGACATATCCATTAGAATAAATTATTTCACTATATTGTTGTGCTAAGTTATCACTGGTATCAAGTAAATTAATGTTAAAGTCTCCAATTACATAACATTTCTTGTTTTCGAAAAGAATCTCTTCGAATTTGTTTAGAAAAGTTGTGATTTTAGTTTTATTACTAAATGGTGGTCTATAGACCGCTAATATGCTAAAATCTAATTCTAATAATTTAACTATGAGAAAATTACTTTCTTCCAGCGATAAATCAACTACCATATTTGCATGAATAGAATTGATTACATAAATACCCACCCCGCCACCACTTTTATCATCTCTAACTGAGAAAAATGATGTGTAATTTTCTATTTGATAAAGATTTAATTCATTTGTATAAAGAAATATTTCTGTTAATACTATCACATGAATAACATGTTTTGATGACGAAATTATATTTTTTAAATCTAAGATTTTATTTCTAAGGCTTTGAATATTGAAATATACTATATTTATTTTTTTGGTAATATTTTCATTGTTGTTGTTATTTATGGCATGTTTAATGTTAATGCAATCAAGTAAATCAAAATTACTGTTTTGTAAATTCATTTTTATTTAGTGTATTGAATAACTGAGGGTTGTATACTGATGTGTAATATTATGTTTGTATTGAATTATATAATCTAAGGTTCTTGAATTACTGATGTTACTGTGGCAGTTGATGGCCACCTTAAAATACATATGGAATTTCTTTTCGGTACTAAGCATTTTATATTACAATATTTATAAGCAAACAATCATCATTCCTTAATAATGATCGAATTTTTTTTTGTTACTTTTTTTTAAATCAATAAAATGAATTTGATTTTCCTTGGCTCAGCTGATTTTGTTTTTAAACGGTATGTAAGATGGTATATATGTAAATTTAAATACATATGTATGATTATTAATAAACCAGTATTGCCTGTAAATAAATTGTTCGTTTTCAAAATATATAGACTCAAACATTTCCTGAAAAGTTTAGTTTATATTTTGAAATCGCGTCGAGAGTGCTCAATATAAAATAATAAATTAAATAAAAAAATATATGCTAAAGTTTAGCAATTTGTGCTTGTTACTCAGTTTCATCTTAATATTAAAGTTAGCCAGTGCTTAAAGTAAATCTTGTGAAAAGTAAAATTTGTGTTATCTATTGTTGTTTGTGTTTTTTTCTAATTGTTTGTTTCCTACAGAAGCAATAGCAGAATACGGAAATACCTTTTCACGGTGAATTTTTTTATTGAAGTCATTCCATATACAAAGTATGTTATTCAAATTGTTATTAAAAAAAAAAGATAACTTAAATTCTAATTGCTGTTTATGTCCTAAATTTGGACGCACATATTTTTTATAGAGCCCAGAAAATATTTTTATAGAAAATATCTAGAACAATTGTGTTCGCGCTTTCGACGCGACCCGTTAGAACAATCTGGTTTTCGGATTAACGTATATTTGATAATAGTTGAACACATTGGAAAAAACTATCATGTTGTGGTACCGTTTCGAGTACGGTTTCCTCACTGGGACAAGGAAAAATATGGACTTAAAAGAAAGATAAGCTTTTGTTTTGTTTTGTATATTTATAAATCATATTCTAATTTATTAAATACGTATGCCTGATTTTCTTTATTACTAAAAAAATTAAATTTTCAAAATTTATGAACTAAATTTGCAAAGTTTATTATTAATGTAAATTGTATGTTTATAAACGATATTCTAATTTATTAAATACATATGCCTGATTTTCTTCATTACTAAAAATATTAAATTATAAAATTTTATTAACTAAGGTTGCCAAATTTATTAATTTAGGTTGTATATATACATATAAAGATATAACCACAATATAACATTTATAAAATTATTAAGTTAAGCCATAAAATGTGTATTCGTAAGGAAAAGGTTATGGTACCATTCAACCGTTAGGTTAGTTAGTTAAATTGTATCTTTTATATATGCTTTTGTGATAATCCGTTAACATAATAGATTACTTTTGTTGTAACATCAAATACTTCTTTTTTTTTATTTTACAAATATTTTGTTTATTGTTTGGGAATGATGATGTTTGGTATGATGCGTTAAATTTGTAGATGATCAATTCGAGGATGTAATATGACCTAAGATAATCAGGGGAGACTTAACAACATACAGCACGCTAGTCTCCATGGGTGGTTTAATGGGGAAAAGCGCTAGTCACCTCTATATCTAGTGACTAACTGTTCTTCTCAATACGGTGTTTCTTTTGTATCGTTTTATTTCGTTGTTTCTACAATATTCACGGTTTCTACAATATTGACTCAGAACACATTTTAGGAAAAAAAGCAGCACTTCCAAGCTTTTACGAAATGCCTAAGACATCCCCACTCCCACTTCTCACTGATCTACTAGCCTAGGCAGATGTGCTGCGTCTTATGGTAATTAATTTCGTAGAAGAAATTCTGTTCGCGATTCTCTCTGCGAGAATTTGGATTAGTTTCGCGACAGTGGCGCCCAAATTATGGTAGTTATGGCTATTTGGTTTAGATAACATCGACCTAAATAAATTACAGGTTGTTTTGAGTTGATGAAGTTTACAGTTTTTGAGTTTTGATGTACAAACAGCATTTCTGTTAAATTTACATGGTTGTCTTTTCACATAATTCATTTTCCATATACCTTTTTGTATTAACAGTTTGTTGATGTGATTGGTTTCAGGTTTAAGTATATATATTTTGCATTTGCGTTTTATCGTTTCGATAATTGTTTTGTTACCAGTCATTTTAGCATAAGCATATATAATTTTTTTGGTTAAATTATTTTTCATTTGAATATTTCTATTTTTTTTTTATGCTGTGCATCATTATGAAATTTCTGTCCGTAATTAATTTTTAGTCATCATCTAACGACGAAAACGAAAATTTATGTCTCAATATATGATTGAACCGCAATGGTTTTCGCTGAATAGTTTCTGAATATTATTGTTTGTTTATTCTTTCATGTATGGGAATTCTTTGATGCTAAATAGATGATCGCATTGATTTTTCACGCTTAATGTTTTGAGTATTAATGCAAGTCTATATTTGGTTATTAAATTTTATTGCAGGATTGATATCGCACATCTCTTCTGGACTTTAGTTCGTTTTGATTATGATTTGTTTGTCTGTATCTCTCCACAATAATTTATAGTTTGTATGATGATTGAAAGTTTTGAAGAATTTATTTTTGCAAACAGCATCTTCTCTCTCTTTGGATATTTTGATGATTTGCTAAGTTTTGCGAACTTAAGTTATTTTTATATTGCATAGTATTACTTAACGTATTTTGATTTTTGCGCGTTAGATTCAGTCTGTGACTTTGGTAACTTGTGTTACTTTTGATTTCTAATGTTTGGTGATAATCAGGGTTCGTTGGGTTATTGAAAGGATCATCATTTCCGTTTGCGAATGGTTTTGATTTGATGACTCCGAAAATGCAATATTTCTATTTTTTTTTTCTCCTCTTGTAAACCGTATTGAGAACTTTAAATATGTATATCTTTGTGTCTAATGATGTCCTCGAATTGATCATAATTGTTATAAAAAAAAAAATAATAAACTTTTAATAATTTATATAGAATTTTCATATCGTATCGTAGCGTACCGTATCGTAGTCGAATATATGAACTTATTGAATGTTTTTTTTTTATATATCTTAATATTCCAGTCTAAATACTTTATATATTTATTTATTTAATTTCTATCATTTATCTTTTAAAACTTTGTTATGGATCCCGACAGTTTGGAACATGATGAGTTCGCGTTGGAATGTGCTTTGCGTGGTATTGAAGGTACAGTTAGTAACCAACTAAAGCTTTTGAAAGCTTCTATCAAATCGGAGGAAAAAGGCGATATCGAAATTCCAACTCGACCACATTTGGCTGCTAGTAAAAATCCAGTTCGTGAAATTCGGTTATGTGAATCTAAACTTAGATATATACAGGCTGAATTACAGAAAATTCTTGCAAGCGAAGACGTTGAAAAGGTTGATGTTCTTAAAACATTGCATTCGCGTCTCCTTCACGTTCAATCTCGTTTGAATCGTATGAAATACTCTCCTAAGGTGCAAGCTATCATAGAAAAACTATCCAAGTCGTGTGAAAGATTAATTGAAACCGTTAACAACGTTATTTTAGAAGTAACAGGTCCTGAAGAGGCTGAAGTTTCTATTCGTGAGGCTCTAGCTGACATTCCTGAGTCAACAATGGATAATGATGATATTGATGAAGCTGGTATAGCACCATCTACAGTAGAACCTGCGGGAAGCGAGTTTTCCACAGTATCATCTGAGTCTTCTCTAAAATCTAACATTACCGGCAGTTATTCGACAACTCAGTCAGATGTATCGCGACCTTCCTCTTCAGCACCTCCAGTTCCGTCTACTAGTGTAACAGTAGGAACAGGCATGGAAACCTTTAGTCACACATCACCCTTACAATCATCGATTGCGTTGCCTAGTCAGACCAAAGCTTCAGTAAACACAGGTCCTAGAGCTGTGGCTTCTACCTCCAATATAGGCGTACATTTTGATCCTACTATTTTGCCACCAGGCTACGACCCACGAATGAGATCAAATACTCAACAACACGATGTCCCTAAATCACCTCAGGACGAACTTAATGCACTTTTAGATTTGATTTCCAAACGTGTCGCAATAAGTGGAAATCCTCTCATACCAATGGATCAGAATACATTGATTGGCACTAAGATACCGAGCGTTTCAAATGAATTAAGAGTTATAAATACGATGCCTCAGGGAGGTAATTCCCTTCCTCCTGGCTTACCTTTACCAAACATTAGTCAATCGGAGTCTTCTCATCTGAAGCCACCCACTTGGAGTCAGCTTCCCATTACCACTTCTGGAGATTTTAAACCTGCTCAACATTACCCCGTGGGTATTCACAAATGGAATATTACCTTTGATGGTTCACCTACTGGAATAGCCGTCGAACGCTTTCTTTTTAGAGTTGAGCATATGGCAGTTTCACATGGTATTTCGCACATGCGCTTAATTGATGGATTGAGCATGTTATTGCGTGGTCCCGCCTTAGAATGGTATTGGCTTTATTTGGAACGTACTGGTAGGGTAACTTGGCCTCAATTGCGTGAAGCTTTGATAAATAGGTTCCAGGACAGACGCGATGAGTTGGAGGTACGACAAGCCTTAGAGCTTAGAAAACAAAAGCAACGAGAGTCCTTTTTAGAATTTTACACGGCAATTCTGTCAATTTCTTTGGCCTTGAAAACACAGATTCTCGATTCGGAGTTACTTTTGATACTTAGAAGAAATATGCGAAACGGATTGCAAGTAGCTCTCGCTGGTCACTCATTTGTTTCAGTTGCGCAACTAGTGAAGCGTTGTGTCGAGACGGAAGATACATGGAATCGTGTTGGATACAATCCAGATGTGCTGTGCAAACCACGGCATGATATAAGCGAACTAGCTGCCGAATATAACCCTTATTTACCAACGATGTCGTTTCCACCTAATTCGATGCCTTATGGTGATTCACCCGATATTTGTGCCATAAGTGGAGGAAGAAATCTAAATTTTAATGCTTCTTCGAATCGATCGTACATGCCTCAAACTAAACCCGCATGTTGGAATTGTTTTAGTGAGGGACACTTTTTTAAAGATTGTGCAATACCGATTAACCACAGATTTTGTTTTGGATGTGGAACTAATAACATCATTAAATCACAGTGTAAGCATTGTTTGCATGCGGGAAACTTGAGAAGGGGAGTGCTACCACCTGGGGAACCACACTTCCCACATCCCACCCCTATACTACCCAGGAAAGAAACGGAGGAAGTTGCGACTGGAATAGACCCGGAATTTCTGAAACTCCAACAAAGGAACAGTCATCTCAAGTAGATTATTTCAATGTTTCGTCCGATTCCAACCCATCACATAATGATCAAAGTACCCAAACTAATGTTTTTGAAAAACCGAAAAAGAGCTCTTGTAAAAATCGAACATCGCGATACTGGCGTCTTCGTCGTTCAATTAAAGCAATGGTAGCCGAAACCATACTTCCTAGTGAAAATCTGGATAATCGTCCTTATGCCAACGTCTTAATAGCTGGAATACCTTATACGGGCTTATTAGATAGTGGTGCCAATATAAGTATACTGGGGTCTGGTTCTGAACAATTTTTAGAAAAAGCTGGTATTAAGTGTCGTAACCTTCCATCCTTTGTTACTACTGCTAGTGGTGTTTCTGAACGAGTCCATGGTCATATTTGTGTTCCCGTGTCCTATAAAGGGAAACAAAAGACGATGCGTTTACATATAGCGCCAAGCTTAAAGCAATCTTTGTACCTCGGTATGGATTTTTGGGATCTCTTCGGTTTGGCTCCCATTCAAATAAATGAGATTGATGACACTTCAAAAACATCGATTCGTCCACCCAACCAACATGAATTATCTGCGGCTCAACAAGCTCAATTGGCCCTTGTTATTGCCAAGTTTCCATCGTCAGCAAAGCTTGGATTAGGACGCACGCAAATTTTATCCCATAAAATTGATGTCGGTCAGGCTGTACCGATAAAACAAAGACATTACGCCGTATCTCCTGCAGTACAAGCGGAAATCTATAAAGAGCTGGACAGAATGCTTTCTCTTGGTGTGATTGAGGAGAGCCAAAGCTCCTGGAGCTCCCCAGTTTCATTAGTACGTAAAGCTTCTGGAAAGGTTCGTCTCTGTCTTGATGCCAGGAAGTTAAACGCCGTGACCGTAAAAGATGCTTATGCTTTACCATTAATCGATGGTCTAATTGGTCGCTTAGAACAGACCAGATTTATCAGTAGTATTGATCTCAAGGACGCCTTTTGGCAAATTCCGCTGGAGCAAGAGTCTAGAGATAAGACCGCCTTTACAGTTCCGGGACGACCTCTTTACCATTTCACTTCTATGCCTTTCGGGTTATGCAACGCTCCACAAACAATGAGCAAATTAATGCACAAAGTGATTCCGCATCATTTGCATGATCGGGTATTTGTCTACTTGGACGACTTGCTAATGACATCGCCAACTTTTGAAGAGCATTTGTCACTGTTGTCTGAAGTGGCCAGATTATTACATGTTGCTAATCTGACCATAAATGTAGAGAAAAGTAAGTTCGCTCTCAAGGAAGCCAAATACCTGGGTTATGTGATTGGTGACGGTTGTTTACGTGTAGATCCTGCAAAAGTGGAAGCTGTAGCAGAATATCCAACCCCCAAAACCGTTCAGAAAGTTCGCAGATTTCTCGGTATGACTGGATGGTACCGTCGGTTTATACCAAATTTTTCATCACTATCGGCCCCGATAAGCGACTTAATGAAAAAAGGAAGCAAAGTGGTATGGAACGAGATGGCCCAAAAATCTTTTGAGGAACTAAAACTTGCTCTTGTCTCGGCACCTGTTCTGGCCAATCCAAATTTTTCGCAGCCCTTTTTCGTACAATGCGATGCCAGTACTACCGGTATTGGAAGTGTGCTTTTCCAAAAGTCGAGTGATGGTGAGGAACATCCAATATGTTATATGTCAAAAAAATTAAATTCTGCACAACGTAAGTATAGTGTGACGGAGCTAGAATGTTTAGCGGCAGTGTTAGCTGTGAAAAAATTTCGTGCTTACATTGAAGGCTACCGTTTCACTATAATTACGGATCATGCCAGTTTAAAGTGGCTCATGGACCAGAAAGATCTGTCCGGTAGGTTAGCGAGATGGAGCCTTAAATTACAGGCATTCGATTTTAATATCGAATATCGCAAAGGCAGTCAGAACGTAGTACCTGATGCGTTATCCAGAATTCATGTAGACTCCATCTCTGTTGACGATATTGTTGTCCCCACTCTTCACATCGATTTGAATTCTATGGCTTTTAAACAACAGGATTACCTAGACTTGATCGAAACTTTGAAGGTTAATTCTAGTGCGAAAACCAACTTTCGAGAAAAAGACGGGAAGTTGTACATAACACCGTCATTTGGATTACAAGACCTGGATTGTACTGACATTACTAATTGGAAACTAGTAGTTCCAAAATCTTTAACACCCATGTTAATACAATCAGCCCATAATCCTCCGTCTGCCGCACATTTCGGCTTTGTGAAAACATTGGAGATTCTTCAACGTCAATTTTACTGGACAAGTATGACTCGTGATGTTAAAGAATATGTTGTAGGTTGCAGCATTTGTAAATCGGTCAAGCCAGTCAATTTTTCTACCAGACCGGCCATGGGAAATTATATCGAAGTGACCCGTCCGTGGCAGCGACTATATATGGATTTTCTTGGTCCGTATCCACGTACGAAATCCGGAAATACGTGCATATTGATCATACTTGACCAATATTCGCGATTTGCATTAATTGAACCATTGCGCAGCGCAACGTCGGTAAAGTTGGTCGATTATCTTAAGACCAAAGTATTTAACTTGTTTGGAGTACCCGAAATCGTCTTTTCCGACAATGGAAGACAATTTGAATCGGTGGCTTTAGCTAATTTACTAAAATCCTATGGTGTACGGCATGATTTCACTCCAAAATATTCGCCACAATCAAATGCTTCAGAGCGAGTAAATAGATCAATCCTCTCTGCTATCCGTGCGTATATCAAGGATAACCACCGAAGTTGGGATGAACATTTGGATGAAATAGGAGCAGCGTTAAGAAATTCGGTTCATTCTTCCACTGGATTCTCGCCTCACTTTCTTGTATTTGGTTACCATATGGTACTGCATGGAGCTACCTATAAACTGTTACGGGAACTAAGTTCAGGTGCAGACAATCATGTTTCTATAATTCCCAATTCACATCGTCTAAGTTTAGCTCAAGAATTAGTATTAAATAACCTTAGAGACGCGTATCAACGTAACGCTAGCCAATATAATCTTCGTAGTCATAGTCGATCGTTTACCCCAGGGCAAACGGTTTTTGTACGTAATTTTGTGCAGAGCGACGCTACAAAACACTTTGCAGCCAAACTTGCACCTAAGTTTATCAAAGCTCAAATTCTGACGAGAGTGGGTAACGTGGCTTACGAGGTTGTTCGAGAGAATGGTGAAAAACTTGGAGTTTACCATGCAAAGGACATTCGAAGTTAGTTATCAAACGTTGATCATTTCTACACTCAATCTCGATCCATAACGGAGTTTTATCAGACGTAAATGATAGAATTGTAGCCCGGCCTTTGAGACCCTTCTCCTGGGTGTGAGTCAGCCCTACGATTGTGGCAGTTGATGGCCACCTTAAAATACATATGGAATTTCTTTTCGGTACTAAGCATTTTATATTACAATATTTATAAGCAAACAATCATCATTCCTTAATAATGATCGAATTTTTTTTTGTTACTTTTTTTTAAATCAATAAAATGAATTTGATTTTCCTTGGCTCAGCTGATTTTGTTTTTAAACGGTATGTAAGATGGTATATATGTAAATTTAAATACATATGTATGATTATTAATAAACCAGTATTGCCTGTAAATAAATTGTTCGTTTTCAAAATATATAGACTCAAACATTTCCTGAAAAGTTTAGTTTATATTTTGAAATCGCGTCGAGAGTGCTCAATATAAAATAATAAATTAAATAAAAAAATATATGCTAAAGTTTAGCAATTTGTGCTTGTTACTCAGTTTCATCTTAATATTAAAGTTAGCCAGTGCTTAAAGTAAATCTTGTGAAAAGTAAAATTTGTGTTATCTATTGTTGTTTGTGTTTTTTTCTAATTGTTTGTTTCCTACAGAAGCAATAGCAGAATACGGAAATACCTTTTCACGGTGAATTTTTTTATTGAAGTCATTCCATATACAAAGTATGTTATTCAAATTGTTATTAAAAAAAAAAGATAACTTAAATTCTAATTGCTGTTTATGTCCTAAATTTGGGACGCACATATTTTTTATAGAGCCCAGAAAATATTTTTATAGAAAATATCTAGAACAATTGTGTTCGCGCTTTCGACGCGACCCGTTAGAACAATCTGGTGTTCGGATTAACGTATATTTGATAATAGTTGAACACATTGGAAAAAACTATCATGTTGTGGTACCGTTTCGAGTACGGTTTCCTCACTGGGACAAGGAAAAATATGGACTTAAAAGAAAGATAAGCTTTTGTTTTGTTTTGTATATTTATAAATCATATTCTAATTTATTAAATACGTATGCCTGATTTTCTTTATTACTAAAAAAATTAAATTTTCAAAATTTATGAACTAAATTTGCAAAGTTTATTATTAATGTAAATTGTATGTTTATAAACGATATTCTAATTTATTAAATACATATGCCTGATTTTCTTCATTACTAAAAATATTAAATTATAAAATTTTATTAACTAAGGTTGCCAAATTTATTAATTTAGGTTGTATATATACATATAAAGATATAACCACAATATAACATTTATAAAATTATTAAGTTAAGCCATAAAATGTGTATTCGTAAGGAAAAGGTTATGGTACCATTCAACCGTTAGGTTAGTTAGTTAAATTGTATCTTTTATATATGCTTTTGTGATAATCCGTTAACATAATAGATTACTTTTGTTGTAACATCAAATACTTCTTTTTTTTTATTTTACAAATATTTTGTTTATTGTTTGGGAATGATGATGTTTGGTATGATGCGTTAAATTTGTAGATGATCAATTCGAGGATGTAATATGACCTAAGATAATCAGGGGAGACTTAACAACATACAGCACGCTAGTCTCCATGGGTGGTTTAATGGGGAAAAGCGCTAGTCACCTCTATATCTAGTGACTAACTGTTCTTCTCAATACGGTGTTTCTTTTGTATCGTTTTATTTCGTTGTTTCTACAATATTCACGGTTTCTACAATATTGACTCAGAACACATTTTAGGAAAAAAAGCAGCACTTCCAAGCTTTTACGAAATGCCTAAGACATCCCCACTCCCACTTCTCACTGATCTACTAGCCTAGGCAGATGTGCTGCGTCTTATGGTAATTAATTTCGTAGAAGAAATTCTGTTCGCGATTCTCTCTGCGAGAATTTGGATTAGTTTCGCGACATTACAAGCTGATCGACTCCAGATTTTGAATTTAACGTTATAATGTTTGAGTCTTTTGATTTTCTTGCTAGAACTTTATTGTTTCTTGAGAACCAAATAAATTTGTATCCAATATTTCTAAGTTGCCGCTTTGCATAATTTAATAGCTCCAGATTTTCTGGTATCAAAAATTGATTGAGGTAGATTTGAGTTAGATCATCTGCCTCAGGAAATAGTTGTTTGCAAAATAGAGATCCGTTGTCTTTTTTAGCCCGTGATAGTTTATATTTAATAAAGACTGATGAGAAGTGAACTAGAATTGGTGGAACACTTGTTTTAGATATATCTTTACTAGCTAAGCGTTTAGCATTGACAATAGAGCCCTCGGGGATTTGAACATTTAATAATTTAGCAATGTCAGTTATAATTTTATGACAATTTTCCTTATCTTTTACCGGGATATTGGCGATAAGCAAGGTATTATCTAGTTTTTCCTGCTTTAAATTTGAAACTTCCATTTGAAGAATGTTGACACGTTCTTCTAAGGCCTTATAGTCCATGAGAATTTTTTTAATTTCCTTGTTTTCAGCTAAAATCATATCTAATTTTTTAGAAATAGTGTTCTTACTTGAAATATCCGGAAAATGGTTAATATCGTCATTTTCGTCTGCATCATCTGAAGATTCACCTTCATAAGAAGATGATGAAAATTTACGACAAGAGGAACAGTTATATTGTTTTTTATATTGTACGATTTTATTAAATTTCTTACGGTTTATGCCAATGCATTCGATATGATAATTTTTTTCACAGTTTGCACATTGGAGTTTTTTATCTTTTTTTTTATTAATAATTTCTTCACATTTATCACAGTTATCAGTCATAGAGCTTTGAGATTTTAAGAAACTATTTTCCATTTTTTTTAGTTGGTTACGATTCGGCTGACGCGTACGATTCATAGCTGTATTATTATATATTATAACTCACTTAGATTACAAACTATTAAAGTAAATAATATTTTTTCTATTTAAAATTTTTTTTTTAAATACTAATTGAGTGTATTTAATTTTTCGAGAAGTTGAAGCAAAAAAAAAATAAAAAAAATTAGATTTAAAATTTGTTTTTATTATTTATTGGAGCAATTATAAAATACGACCGCACTCGACAAGAATAATTTAAATATTTAAATACTATCATTGGTATTTAATTTTGATTTAATATTTTTGACTAAATGTAACTCTTTATTAAATATACCTATATTATTGTTGTTTGAAGATCTAATATTCTTCAGCACAGATGGCCTTAATTATTAATGTTGATATTACATTCTATTGTACTTCTTGATAAAGCTACATCAACATCGATAGCTACATTTAAAAGATTTTTTGAGATGTTCGTGTCCATTGGAGCATATTTTAATCCTTTATTTAAAAGTTGCATTTCATCAGGTGAAAAGATTATATTTGAAAAATTTTCAATTTTATTATAAAATGTATGTGATGGAGGTGGTGGTTCAGGATAATTTATTGTTAACAAGATATTTAGTTTTTTCTTTTGATTCAAATATTTTTTATAAGCAAGTTCACTAATTTCTTCACGTAGACTAATATCTAGAACATCGAATTAAAAAGCATGTAATCTACTTGTTAATTCAGTGTGAGCAATTTTTAAATGTGTACATAAATTATTTCTAGTAGCATATAGATAAATAATTTCAGCTTTAAGCCATGTTTCTTCTGCAATTTTAATGGCTTTTAAAGCTCGTGAATTGGAGAGTGTTGCAGTTATTTTGATATAATTCGGTATAATTTTGAATTTTTTACACTGGGTATTAAACCATAAATGATTTTGTGTTAGTTCCTTTTTCTTTAGTAATCTTTTATAAATAACAGCTAAACTGGCTAAATCTGCCGTTTTAATATACATAATTGAAGACGCTGTAGGCACTTGGCGAAACATTTTAATATTATTTTAAATATTTTATTTTACTTGTTATAAGTTTCGCAATAAATACAAATTATAATTATTGTTTTACAATTAATTCAGTAAATTATTTGTGATGTAACATCACCCCGATGGAAAATCTCCCATCAAGAATAATATAAGAACTGAATCTAAAAAATTATGGTGCAAATTATGAAACTTTTTGCAATCCATACAATTTTAGAGCGATCTAGTTTCGAACCAATGAGAAAATTTTTAAACTTTAAAAAAGTTTATCATTCTCATCAGGGCTAGCCGACTAGATAAACTCTACCAAAAAATGTTAACGCTAATGATTATAAACCAAAAATTAGGTTACAACTCTAGCGAAGTGTAAAAACAAAAAATTTACATAAACATACATTTAATAAATTCAGGTTTAGTCAATTAATTTCTCTGGTGATCACTGTTTTGTTATACTCTAGATTTTCTAGTATTGAATAACAAAATTGTATCTGTGAGAAGAAGATGACTAGTCTTCACTTGTGTCTATTGACACATGATCAACAATTAATTCAGTAAATTATTTGTGATGTAACATCACCCCGATGGAAAATCTCCCATCAAGAATAATATAAGAACTGAATCTAAAAAATTATGGTGCAAATTATGAAACTTTTTGCAATCCATACAATTTTAGAGCGATCTAGTTTCGAACCAATGAGAAAATTTTTAAACTTTAAAAAAGTTTATCATTCTCATCAGGGCTAGCCGACTAGATAAACTCTACCAAAAAATGTTAACGCTAATGATTATAAACCAAAAATTAGGTTACAACTCTAGCGAAGTGTAAAAACAAAAAATTTACATAAACATACATTTAATAAATTCAGGTTTAGTCAATGAATTTCTCTGGTGATCACTGTTTTGTTATACTCTAGATTTTCTAGTATTGAATAACAAAATTGTATCTGTGAGAAGAAGATGACTAGTCTTCACTTGTGTCTATTGACACATGATCAACAATTAATTCAGTAAATTATTTGTGATGTAACATCACCCCGATGTGTGTCATGTGTCAATAGACACAAGTGAAGACTAGTCATCTTCTTCTCACAGATACAATTTTGTTATTCAATACTAGAAAATCTAGAGTATAACAAAACAGTGATCACCAGAGAAATTAATTGACTAAACCTGAATTTATTAAATGTATGTTTATGTAAATTTTTTGTTTTTACACTTCGCTAGAGTTGTAACCTAATTTTTGGTTTATAATCATTAGCGTTAACATTTTTTGGTAGAGTTTATCTAGTCGGCTAGCCCTGGTGAGAACGATAAACTTTTTTAAAGTTTAAAAATTTTCTCATTGGTTCGAAACTAGATCGCTCTAAAATTGTATGGATTGCAAAAAGTTTCATAATTTGCACCATAATTTTTTAGATTCAGTTCTTATATTATTCTTGATGGGAGATTTTCCTTTGGGGTGATGTTACATCACAAATAATTTACTGAATTAATTGTTGATCATGTGTCAATAGACACAAGTGAAGACTAGTCATCTTCTTCTCACAGATACAATTTTGTTATTCAATACTAGAAAATCTAGAGTATAACAAAACAGTGATCACCAGAGAAATTAATTGACTAAACCTGAATTTATTAAATGTATGTTTATGTAAATTTTTTGTTTTTACACTTCGCTAGAGTTGTAACCTAATTTTTGGTTTATAATCATTAGCGTTAACATTTTTTGGTAGAGTTTATCTAGTCGGCTAGCCCTGATGAGAATGATAAACTTTTTTAAAGTTTAAAAATTTTCTCATTGGTTCGAAACTAGATCGCTCTAAAATTGTATGGATTGCAAAAAGTTTCATAATTTGCACCATAATTTTTTAGATTCAGTTCTTATATTATTGTTTTATTTTTATTTTTATTTAAACAAAATATATATGTATATATATATTTTTGCTCGATTAATTTCGGTTGTTACACCATTATCAAGAGCTTGAAAAATATATACTAAAGAAAAATGATTAACAAAAATATAAAACAAAATAGTTTTTGAAGCTACTCAAATTCGAAAAAATTAAACATAAAATAATTCAATGAACAAGTAAGAATTTAACAATAAAAAATTCAAATTAGAAAAAATCCTTATAAGAAGTAGTATCAAAATAGCTAATTTAAATTCTGTTATCAGAGCCCACAAACCATTAAACCTTAAAATAAAATTTAGTTTAAATTTAGGACCTTTAGGATTTAAATTAAATTTCGAACGTTTAAATTAAATTTCTAAATTAAAAATTTAGTTGGCGATGTTTTTTTATGTAACTGATTATTAAAAAAAAAAAAAAATAATCTTTGACTAAAAATTTTTTGTCTTTTTAAAAAAGTTCTAATTTTTCGTTTATTGAAAAAGGCTTTTAACTTTTTTGTAATTAATTGCTAAAGTTCCATTGTTATATTGTATTCATTAAAAAATTGTTTTGATTAACTGAAAATTGTTTTAAAATTAAAGTATATGCTAATTGTAATTTTAATAAATTTGGTCTGAATTTCTGTGTATTGAATGTAATTTTATTGTTCAAAAAAATATATGTTAATCTTGATATATAACTCTTATACTAAAACTGTGCGGATTAATTTCGAAGATACTTTTCATTGCATTGATCCATGCACATCATATTTAAAGAAAATTGTTGAGAACTGAAAATAGATCACTGGATTTTGAGAAATTTAAATTGCCTGTAAATTGAATACTGCATTTGATGAAATGTTCAAAGGAACTTCCAGAAGACCACTTTTAAAAATTTGTAATTAGATTTTATTGATAGAAGAAGGAAAAATATATTGATTAGAATTTGTTAGTAAAGTACATAGAAGAAGTTGAAGAATTTGCGTGAATTACAAGCTAAAGATTCATCTTTTAAAAATATAACCATATATACTTTCGTGAAGTATGTTATTCATCGATTTTAAACTTAAACTCAGGGACAAATAAATATAACATATTAACTACAATTTATAAAAGTTGTTAATTGACTAATGTTACTAAGCTATTCACGCCCACATGTTTAATACAGATTATAATAAAATATAGATCACTAGTCGGTGAACTGGATTTGTGTGAACTAATAATTTATTTTTTCAATTTATTCTTAGTTCTAACATCAACTCTAACATTTAAAGCGAGAAGAATCGACAATTATTTTACTCAATAAATTTACTAAGTCATTAGAAATCCGTTTTATTAAGAAGAAGTGAACTTATAAATTGAAATGCTAAAGTGTTTTAACAACTTTACTAGTTTTATAAATATCAAGCAACCGTAAGAAAAATAAGCAATAGTTATTTAAGTATTAAAGGCAGTAAGAGTGTTTCACCAATAAGTATGTTCATTGTCGTTTCACCAATAGGTATATGTTCAGGTCATCAGCCCGCCAACCAGATCAAAAAATTGAAGCTCCTTAAAACGCTCCTACTGCTGACTCCTCAAGATATATTATTATGCATATTATGCCGTTTTCTAAATGCGAAGTTTTAATTTTTAGGAGTTTTTATAGCTTTCGTTTAATATTCTCTTAAAGACAACATAATTTCGATAGGCCGTTCGTTCGTCAATTTTAGGCTTTGATTAATTGTATATCACGTATATATATATATAAAAGCAATGGATATGTTACTATTATATGGTTTAGAATTATAATTCATTAGATTGAAAATTAAATAGATTTTGAATTAATTAGGGTTTTTATGACCAATTAAACTAAGGCATCATAGATATTGGAATTTGATAAATAAAACACTTAAGACTTCAATAAATTTAAATGTTTATTTGATAGTAGCCAAAATGATAATGAACATAAAGTAAAAATTTTATCATAACAAAACCTTAATTAAATTTAAATTAAATTAGCGGTACTTTATGTACAATTATATTTTATATAAACAAAATTATATAATGTATGATGTTTGATTTGTTTATCTTATTAGTGTGTGTAAGCTAACATTAATTTATTTATTTCAACAATAGAGAACTGAAAATTTTCAATTCAAAGCATGTTTAATTTTCTCTAAATAAACTTCACAGATCGTTCATGAAAAACCCTTTCAGTAATGTATAGACACAGGTGGTAGACATAATATTGAATGCTCCGGTTTGTTTTTCGGACGGAAGAAAGTCAAATTTTGGAAAAACACCGGTGTAAAAAGCACCAGTAAATAAATTTTTCATAACACATGCACAAAAAATATTAAATTTTGTTCTAAAATAAAGAAACCAAAAAATGTTACACATACACGTAAAAATATTTTTTCTTTTTGCTTCGAAACTACTTATTGCATGCTAAAAACTAAATGTTACACATCAACATATTTATAAAAAAATTTAAATCTTAACTAAGGGTACACCATTTTCATCGTAAGAACTTTATTAAAATATATTATTAATGCTGTGTTCCAATTCCAATCAAATTAGTTATCTTTTTGTAGAACAGCAATTTGATATTTTTTTGCCGTTAATATTTCATGTAGTGGTGTAGGCAGCTCTCAAGTGTGCTGCAACTGTATTAATTTTAATAATACAATCCTTTGTCTGATTGTGTTAACCTTGAAGACTAAATTTAATCGATTATTATTTATATGGGTGATCAGCTCCCAGCCCATAGTGTTTTCCCAATTTATCAGCATTAACTGACTGATTAATTGTAAAATCAGGGTGTTTTGAATGAAAAACACTTTCATTCGGAAATCGAACCGCGGTCCTCCGAGTTCAAATCCAACTACGTTACGACTCAGCCACTCAATTGAAATTTCGTGTTAGTAATAATTTTAAATGCAAAGCTTACAATGAACCGTGCATGGCGTGCTCTAGTTTAGATTTAAATCTGTTGAATTTGTTTATAAATTTGTTAAATAAATTATATATTCAACAATATATTCATTAAATTTTGTGCATTTATTACAAAAACTATTGTGTATGTATACGTTTTCCAAACAAGAGTGTAGTTTGCAACATGAGCGTAGCCAGACATGATTAAATAGTACATAGTTAATACACTAAGGGAGAGAAGTGCGTGTTTTTATCCCGATGTGTGTTTGGAGCATGAGGGCGAAGCCTATGGACTACATATCACTGACGGAGATGACATGCTCTCTCCCGAGGTTTATATACTGTTTTTTACACGTACACAATATAGTTATGATATTTAAAACTAAATATAATCATTTAAAGAGAACGAAAATTATAAATTTTAAATTCTAATTCATAGTAGGAGAGTTTTATACAAATTTGTTTGAGTTTCTTGCAAAAAATTTCCGTTTCCATGAAAACTATCATTGTTGTTATCGTTTATTTTTTATTCCCTATGGAGTAAAAGATACAATCCGCTCCCACAAATGAGGGAATCAAGAAAAAAATATCGAAAAAGTTTAGAGCACTTTAGAACACTGAACCCTCTAGAACACAAGAGACCAGAATCGAAAACATAATCAAATAATCAAGTAGGCCTTGTGATTGAACTCAAACGTAAATTCTAAAAATTTAAAAATAAGCAACAACAATACTTCAAATAAAAAATCAGGTTGCTTTGATTTTTAAAAATATTTTTATTCAAGTGCTTGAAAGTTTTAATTTTAATGTATTTTCTAGAAGAACAATTTTTTGTAGAAAATGTTTGGTTTACAAAACTTCGTTAGGTTATGTTTAAGAACGTTAACAGGCAAAATTTAAAAAGTCCAAGCGGCACGTATATCCGCTAGAAATAGGTAGATTTCGAGATCAGACAGTTTTGTGTGCCAGTAGAATCTGATGTATCAGATTAGTTTAAACAACAAAATCTAATTTAAAACAGATATCGAACAAATTTTAAAAAGAAAATTAGCTACATATAAGCAAAACTATATCTATCCAATTTTGCAACAAACAGATATCAAATCTACCACAGAACATGTGTGTGACAATTTATGACACAAACCTACGCTATATCATATGTCGTCCAATTACTGCAAAATATCAAAATAGTTTATTTCTAAGAAAAAAAATTAATTTCTTCTATTCAAACCTTTTATTTTTTTTTTCATTGACTGTTATAAGGTTTTTGGAAATTGTAGTTATGGATTGTTGCAAACTTTTTTGTTGAAGCTTACAAGTCAAAAACCTCTAACTGCAGAGGTTTATATTTATAAGAAACGGATTAAAATGTTTCCACAGATTCTAAATTTATGAAGTTTTTAAAAATATTAGTACTCAAACGGCCGTTATAACGGTCTAAAAAAACAAATTTTTTTTCTAGTATAAAGCCTCTAGTTATTTAACCATGTGTCAGATTTTTCTGATTTACGAACTTGTCCAAGACATAAATAAAACATACATGTTACGTAAGGTTTTTTGATCTGGCTCCACAAATGCGACCGTGAGAGTGCCGATTGATTCAAACGCATTTTGGGTTTTACAAGCTTTTTTGTTGGAGCCGCTCACTCAGAAACCTCCAACTGCAGAGGTCTTTTTTTTTAAAGAAACTGACTAAAAAGGTTTAAAAATTCTAAACTTATGAAGTTTTTAAAAATATTAGAATCTAAACGGCCGTTATAACGGATCTAAAAAACAGAGTTTTTTTCTAGTATAAAGCCTCTACTTTCTTAACCATGTGTTGGATTTGACTGATTTACGAACTTGTTTAAGATATTAATAAAACGCACATTTTTAGAAAAGGTTTTTTGATCTGGCTTTACAAATGCGACCATGAGAGTGCCGGTTGTTTCAAAAAAAAATTTTTTTGTGCAAACTTTTTTGCTGGAGCCGCTCACTCAGGAACCTCTAACTGCAGAGGTCTATTTTTAAAACAAATTGATATAAAAGATTTCAAAAATTCTAAGTTTGTTAACTTTTTTAAAATATTAGTATCCCAACGGCCGTTATAACGGTTTTAGAAAATCAATTTTTTTTTAGAAAAAAGGCTCTAGTTCCTTAACCACGTGTCGGATTTTGCTGATTCACGAACTCGTCCGAGATATTAATAGAACACACGTGTACAGAAAATTCTCTTGATCTACCTCAACAAATGCGACCGTGCGAGTGCCGGTCGTTTTCGTTATATCTCATATCGTTTATATATATACATATATATATATATATATATATATATATATATATATATATATATATATATATATATATATATATATATATATATATATATATATATATATATATATAAATATATATATATATATATATATATATATATATATATATATATATATATATATATATATATATATATATATATATATATATATATATATATATATATATATATATATATATATATATATATATATATATATATATAAATATATATATATATATATATATATATATATATATATATATATATATATATATATATATATATATATATATATATATATATATATTTATATATATATATATATATATATATATATATATATATATATATATATATATATATATATATATATATATATCAGTGGCGGATTATCATACAAGTTTTAAGGCAACCGCACCAGGGCCCCGCGTTTCAGGGGCCCCCCAAACATAACAAAAAAGAAACTGAAACCAGACAAGTTTGAAATATATTTATTTTCAGGCATTAAAATTACATTTTTTCTGTATTTAAGTGTCTATAATTTCATCAAATTTAATTTCGTCCAAAATTTCATTGTAAATAGAAAGAATGGATAAATCGTTCAAACGATCATTACTCATAGTATTACGCAAATAACTTTTGATTAACTTCAGTTTTGAAAATGATCGTTCGCCTATAACATTATCGACAAACATGCATAAAAACATTCCATTCGTAATAAAATATCGATATTCGGAAAAGTGGTGGAAAGATTATTTATTATTGAACATTGTTTTGTACATCGATTCATAATTTAAATTATCAAATGTGAAATAATTTTTGGCAAATTGACATTCGTCAATCAATTGATTTGCATTGAGATCTTTTGGGTATTTTGCGGTTATTGTTCTGCAAGAATTAGCAAGCTCTTCATTACTCATTAAATTTAGATGTATCAAAAACGAGTACTATCTAGATCTTTATAATCTTTAGCACGCTCTTAGATTGAAAAAAAAAGCCTTTATAATTGGCTTGAACAACGATTTTTCAAGGTGGTCTTTTTGTTCCTCTAGACAAAGTGTTTGTGACGTTGAGCAAGTTTGAATATTATTTGCGGTTTGAATATTAGATGAAACAGAATTTAAAAGCTGACAGGCATCATCAAAAATTTTGTTGTAATCTTTATTTTCCAAATCTGTAACTATTAAATCAAACAGTTTTTTCTCACCGAGACAGTTAAATTAGATTTTTGTAATGCTCGATTCACAAAATTAAACTTGTTTAGTACACTTTTCGAGAGTACAAGCATCAAAATATTTTCGAATTGACATAGTTTTTTTATCAAAACTGTTACCACCGCTTTGTTATCGTCACTAAAGCTTTCCTCATGTAGGAAAGATTTTAAAACATGCAACACTTTAAATAACAAGAATGTAAAACGTGAACTGATTCGTATCTAGCTGACCATCTTATTCCAGTTGCTCTCTCTAACATGTATTCGCTATTTTCGGTTAATTGTTCTTGTAATCGATTCCATCAAAAAGGGGAATATACGAAAAATCCATAAAGTTTTTCAACCATATCAAAAAACTTAGTTGCAGCAGTATTGCCAGAAACACTATATTTACCGACTAAATTTAATGAATGAGCAGAACAAGGGACAAAAATTGCTGTTTTATTTGTTTGACGAATCAATCTTTGTAGGCCACCATAAATACCTGCCATATTGTAAGTGTTGTCATATGACTGGCCTCTACAATTATCAATGTTTATTTCGTTTTCAATGTGGAATTTCATAATGATGTCAAAAAGATAATTCGATGTATGACCTTCGATTTCAATAAATGAAATAAATCGTTCACAAATGGTATTGCTTTTAACATATCGAACACAAAAAGACAACTGGTCTGTATGGCTCACATCCTGAGTGGAATCGACACTAAACGAATAATATCGAGACTATAATTTCCGAAACAATGTGATTTTTAACATGTTTTGCCATGATAGAGATGAATTCTTCACAAATTGTGCTTGAAAGATACGATGCTTTTCCTAAAAATATTCCGAATAATAAAAAAAATTATTTGTCAATGTTACATGAAAAGAGTGTACCTTTTCCTTTATTTCCAAAACGAGAAATATGTTCTTGTAAAAAGGGATCAAATTTAGCCAATAATTCAAGAGATCCAAGAAAGTTTCCATTGTGTTTTGATCCTAAAATTTCATCGTGACCACGAAAAGCAAGTCCTCGTAATGCAATTTTAGTTGTATTATTAAAAGATTTCTCTAAAGTAAGTTCATTTTTGATACGAATTTTATATGTAAAATTATTGGTCATGTGATACTTAGACAGTTCATGCTTCGAAATGTGATGAATTATTCCAATTATTGAATCTTTTTAATGAAAATGCTTGCAATTTTCCATTCAAATCACCAAATAAACGGCAAACAAAACAAAAAACTGCTTCGGCTGACGGTGAATAGTTTACCCATTTCGTTTAATTTTTGTTGCATTTGTGAGTTTTCTATAAAAATGAAACTCAGTGAATTTTCGACCATATTTTCCAGCATTTTTCATTGCATCTATGTTTTGACACGCAAAGGAACCTAAGAAACTAGCTGTATAATAGTACTTTATTGTTGAGATGTTTAATGAACTAGTTTATTTTCGATCAAAAGTTTACAATGCGCGCGAGCAATGAGTATTGCAAATTTGTGAGAAAATAAAATTCATTAAACACGAAAGCAATACGACGTTTTACTCTTCCGACAGAGAAGCATGTTTTAATTTAAAAATAAAATTCATTGATAAAATAAATAAAACGAATAAAGAGGACATCTTTATAGTAAATGAGGACGGATGACCTTCTTGCTCCAAAGGAGGACGGTACTACCGAAAAGAGGACACAAAATAATCTATTGACTGATCACTGTACTAATCGATCAAATTAAGCATGAAGTGAAACTCGATCATAGCATTGAGTTAATTGAGAATACAACAGGTGAAAAACTTGTACTTGTTGACAGCCTATGTTATGAAACATATACAGCTAACAAAAAATCATGTAAAACCCCGCCTTTATTGAAATGCAACTAATCGTCCAAATTTCAAAGGAATCGATCCAGTACTTAAGGAGATTACCTATTTTGAACAAACGAACATTTACATTTTTATTTATATAGAAGAAGGTAGAAGATAGAAGAAGATAGATAGAAGAATATTTATTGAAATTCTATTAAAAGTTTAATGCAACTCTAATCTTTATAAAATTGTTTGTGTTTTTTTACTGAAAATAATAATTAAAAGTATTATTTTTACTAATTGAAATAAAATAAATCTGACTAAAGTCTAATTTAAATATTTTGTTTATATTTATTTCAATAACTTTTCTAAAAAAAGTGTTTTAGTTATTCTATTTTCTAGAGTATCGGTACTACACCGGTAACGTGAGAAACTTTGTCAGTATTGGCAAAACGGAAATTTTGGAACCGCTACTCTCGATGTAAATATGTTATTGATTACTTTCATTTTGAAAAGTTATCGTTCAGCTGGGAACGGTAACGGTAACAGTATTGACAT
>CAVNZG010001836.1:0-41911 GCA_963693315.1 Diogma glabrata
TCTATTTTGCTAATCTCTAAGCTACTCAGTACACTTAAAATACTTCTACTTCATAATAATACTATACTTATACTGTCCCCCAACAACAAAATGAATAAAATAATTTATGTCTCTCTCCATTGCTGACATTTTGAGTTATCCAACTCTTTATCTTTATATTATTTTTTCTACTTATATTTTTTTAATAAATATATAAAAAAATCGTTATAAATTATATAATAAGCGAAAGAAAACGTAACAGAAAATGAAAACAACCAAAAACAACAAAAACTACTTTGAAGAAACTCTCATAAAACAATGTTTGACAGGAAAATTGGTCAAAGTTATATGTTTTTTTAACGTTTCGATATGTCAAATTGGAAAATTTTAAATAATAAATTAAGTAAAATAACAAAAAATTATGTTAAAAATTTTTTTCTGTTTTAGTTTTATTATTTTTTTAATGAAAAAATCAAATAAATTATTGAAATGAGATTTAAAGGAAATTAATTTTGAATTGAGTGTTTTCCAATTTATAGGTTCAATTCGAAGAGTTATGATTGTGGGTTTGGTTTTACTGATGCAACCTTGTTTGAGGTGATTATTGTATGGACAATTGTTTGTGTTTGAAAGAAAAATCAAAATGTGTATGGCAGTTTGATTATGATACATAGTAGTATTTTGTAAGCGACGAACATAAATTTTTATTTTGCTGCTTTTATTTTAGTGTACTAAAGGTTGAATAAATAAAAAATTAGAAGGTGGAGAGTGTGATTTTAAGAATTATGTTAAAAACTTCACGTTCTTAGTGTAAAAAGAAAAAACTTGTACATTTATTCATATAAACAAATCAAAAAACAAAAGCAATTCTAGTATAATAGTTCACATGACATCTTCGTCTATTTAATGCATTTAAATCATAAATATTCTGTAAAAACAAAAATTCTGACGATTCACTTAATTCTGAAAAAAATCTTTCGCTAGAAAAACAACTTAGCAAAACTAGACTTCAGGAAAGAAGTTAAACTGTTTCTTTTCTATTCATAAATTTGCATAATATAAATATTTTTCATTTTTACCGTTATTTGGCGTTTTGGACCTTTTTCAGATATGATATAAAGAAAACCAAATAAAAATTTTGGGGGGATTCCTCTTATGCTGGAATAGATTACTCGGGAGTCTCTTATTGCAGACGTCTGTGTTTTCAAAAAGTGATCGAAAAAAGTCCAAACATTCAATATTTATAAATTTTATTGAAATATTCTGATCCAAATAAGCACTGATTGGATTTGGCTCATTCCCAATAAAATGCAACCCTAACACTAGCACTATTTTTTTATATCTCACATGGCGATTATGACTGGCTTTTCAAACGAAATGATGAAAATATGCCAAAATATTCAATATGTATAAATTTTGTGAAAATAGTTAGATCCAAACGACCGTTACAACGCAAAGCTAGTATAAGTGAAGCTTTCAAGTCACTTGAGAGTGGTCCTAGACAAATTGGTCTGCAAATAAATTATGACAAAACCAAACATATGAATGTTTAAAGAGAGACTGAGAAAATAGATTTGATGTACGGTGATAACCAAATCAAAGAAGCTGAATCCTTTAAAGATTTGAAATCAATGCTTTATTAAAAAAAACAGCACAGTTACAGGTATTAAAATCAGAATAGCTGAAGGTAATTGAACTCCTCAACAAAACCTTTCCTCGGATCACCGTATGTTTCTTTGGTGTAATAAACTCAAGTTATACAAAACTTTGATGAGACCTGCGGTGCTTTATTTGTAACAAGCTTCGACATAAATCAGGCACCTTCTTGATGGTCCTGATATGATCGGTTGGAAGATAGGGTCGAATAGGTACAATTGGATGCCCTGGTTTGGAAGAGTTCTACGAGATGATTCGCAGTTTGATTAAAAAACATACGTTACTATCCCGTTACGTCCATGTCCCACTGTACTTGTGGTCTACCTCGAGAAGTAAACGACCGCGAGGTAGACCACAACTACAGTGGGACACGGACATAACGGACGAAATTCAACAATCTGCTGCCATGGTAATGTCCGCTGTTACGAATTCCCGTGGTTAATATTTTAAGGTGGTATGGTGGAACATGGAAGCCATTGACGATTTTTGAAGAAACCGGAGAACTTTGAACGGTTTTACTGATTAACTAATCTTAAATCCGATTAACCTATTAAACAGAAAAAGATTGTCGAAATCCGTAAGGCCATTCTTGAGCAATTTAATGTCAAAGTTACCTCGGATTGGCAAAATTTTCATTTTTTCAGGTATGTTGGCGTGCCCCTATGCTCATACTATGCACTTTAAAAAAATTTAAAATATTTTGTATTTTCTACTTTGTTCATACTAATTATATGCCAAATTTCAGGAAAATCAACAATGATCAAGTTCAAATATCGACTTTGTCATTTCCCGAGTCGAAATTTAACTACTCTTTAAAATGTACAGATTCTACTTTCTAGAATTCAGAGTATTTAAATATAACTTATTTTAAATAGAAAAATAACCTCTATATATAAGACCTCCAAAAGCGAGTTACCGGAAAAAATCACGTATAAGTTGTTAATTAGGCGTTAAAAATTTAAAATAAAACTCCTGTTTTGGTCCTGATAGACCTGTTTTAGTCCTGAATATATAGAATATTTATGTTCTAATAAGTATTAGTCATAGTCATTAGTCATAGAATGTTATAACATTAGATGTTACCTCAATCATATCTGCTCTCAATGATGTCTGATTTACAATTATCTTTATTATATTTTCGATTTCAAGTAACTACAATGATCGATCGTGTAATCGATCGGAATCGTAAATAAGTTTTGAAGATTTAAATGAGATGTTAATTTTATGGTTGATAGAATTGATAGGACTTATCGTAGTTAAGTTTCGACGTGGAATGTGTAGATCACATTTTTCATCTTATAGGCTTGAATGAGTTTATAAAGTTTTCTTTTAAAAGATTTTATTAACTAACCAGAAATTTCTGCTGTTTCATGTAACGTTAAATAATTCTTAATAATCGTTTATGCAGCTTCGATTTGAAACGGTAAATATGTTTGATGTATCATCAATAAAAGCTGCCTTTTCATTCTGCAAATATTTAAATACTCCGGTTCTCCTTTATGCGAGTTATTGAGATAATCGTCAACTCGCAAGCTAATGGGTTCCGTTGATTTTCTAGTATACCCAGAACAAAATGAAGAGCTTGTAGAGGTTAATATATTTAAATTTCACTTTCATTATGGATCTTGTTCTTTGGACAACCAAAAATTATTTATCGAAGTATTGTGCTTTTTAAAATAATACATTTATATATTACTTAATAATTTAATTATTATATATAAAATATTAAATCATTTTATAATGAAACTAAACCGAAGAATAAAATAAATTATCGAAGAATAAATTGAATAATTACCAACTTTTGGTTTGTCACTTCCGGTAAAAAAATTTTTTACTTTTTCTCGTAGGTACTACAGAATTTATGTTTGTTGGGATACTACATGCTTAGGGATATTCACTAAACATCGATGTATGGGATTTAGTCGATGTTTAGAATAGATTCGATGTTTTTTTAAAGAATTTTTCTATTCGATGTATCGATATTTTTTATAAAAACATCGAATCAATGAAAAATAAACGTGGCATCTGTGAGCAGCCTTTTCATTTTTATTTATTTTTAATTTTCTTAATTTGTTCACATTTTCCTGTTACAATTGTTCGAAAGCGAAAAATTAGTTGGTTGTGGCTGACAACGCAGCATCTGTGATTAAGTCCTTGGATCTAGTTTTTGGTAATAAAACAAAAACGATGTTTTTCGCATACTCTAAATTTAGTTGTGCAAAAAAAAAAATCTAATCTTAATCTTTAATCTATATTAAAATTTTAATCTGATGTTTAAATCTTTATACACCATCAACTCTTAATGTCGCTATGTAGAGTAAATTTGATAGATGCCATAAACATTGATCTTAAAACAATTATGGAATGGGCTTTAGTAAATTGAGTTGAATTTAATGCGAGCAAAACGAGGTATGTCATTTTACTTTATTATTTACTCCTAATCTGTTTCCTTTAAAGTTTGAAGCTTGAGATTTAGTAGAGAAAGAGTCTGTTTCTGAGTCTGCTTCTTGGAGTTGAGGTTGAAAGTAATATGAAGTGGAATTCTTTTATTTTAAACTTAACAAAAAACGATATTCAAAGATTAGGTTGCTTAGGATGATGTCGTAAGTTTTTTTCAATAGCAAACAGCTTCTTTTGGTCTTCAAGCCCTTTATACGTCTCTGCTTGGAGTATTGTTCTCACATATATAGGGAGGAGCGGACATGACTAGTTTAAAGTGTCTTGATGCCGTCCAACAAAGAGCAATTAAATTGATCGGTTACTCTTAACTTACTACTGAACTTGATTTCATGCAACACACTGAGAAAAAAACCAACATGAAATCAAAAAAAACCATTTTAATTCAAAAATAAATATATATGAAATCATACTAAACGTGGAAATTGTAGTTTCAAAAAGTTAAGTTTTGATTTTAAATATCTATTTTTAAAAAATATTTAAAGTAAATCAATTTAAGAATAAAACTGCACAGTTTTAAAATAAAAACATATTATTTATCTTTCTAAAATTGATACTTTTTAATTTTAAATGGGACATTTTTGATTTCTGTAAAAATTTCTTCGGCATGCATTCGTTTTTATACTAATATTTTCAAAAAATATGAATATCAAAATCTTTTTGTTTTAAATATATTTATATTATCCCGCAGGAGGGATCGATTTTGATCGATTATGATCAATGTTGATCTACGGGTCTGACTACCCTGCGTACTCCAGTCCCTGCCATTGACATATGAGTTAGCGTGAGATATCACATACCACTGGCAATGGCAGGAGATGTCATTAGCCAAGATGATATCTTAGGGTGCTGGCGGACGAACTTTAATTAGTCAACGGCAGCACTTCCAGTCTTAGCTGGCCAGCGTTCCGTAGCGGTACCGCTCATTAGCTCTTCCGAGGAATCGGACCAACACGTAGTTATGTGTGGGCTTTGTGCCTCGATTGAGGTGGCGGGCGGTGCGTCTGGGGTGCGCTGCATCAGCTGGATTATTGGCATTTAGTTTTGTTTTGTTTTCTGCAAATTTCTCACAATTCATTTTTCACTTATTATTTTGTTATTATTTCTTCATCTTATCATGAAATATTGGCATATGTCATATTTTGTAGTATGATAGGATTTTTTACTTAGTTGTGCATTTTAAAATAAAACATAAAAAAATAAAATAAACATTTTGATATATATATATGGCAGTACAACCGAAAAAAAATAAGTCTGCAAGTGGTAAAGCAAATTTGCGCAATCCACCCGCCCATAAAGCGGAACGTCCACGGAATTTGTAGGGACAAAACATATATGAATCAATAAAAAATTTAAAAATACATGTTCAAAACATCTGCGGATTGAACGCTAACCATGACCACGTGCAACATCATCTTGAGCACGACAAACCGAACATTCTATTCCTTACAGAAACACAAGTTTCTGAAAATTTTCTCTTTATAGAATCGCTTAATTCCAAATATAGGCTCGAATCAGCTTTCAAACTCCATCAGGGCATATGCGCATTCATTCATGAGAGTGTTGCGTACACGCGCTTTCCAAATTTTGAACTACACGGTGACGGCTTCAATACAATGGTCTTGTCTTCCAGAAATGACTTTTTTTACAATAGCTTTATACCGTTGGGGGACCGGACGTAACCCAAACTTTTTTAATATACTGACAAAAATTGTAGACGATATTAGAGCAAAGTCCCCTAATTGTGAAGTTATCGTTACCGGTGACTTCAACGTCCACAACAAATCATGGTTGGAATTCTCCAAATCGACCGACGATGTTGACAATAGTGGAAAACTGGC
This sequence comes from Diogma glabrata, assembly GCA_963693315.1. NCBI lineage: Eukaryota > Metazoa > Arthropoda > Insecta > Diptera > Cylindrotomidae > Diogma > Diogma glabrata. The sequence goes on from CAVNZG010001836.1 coordinate 5,934, forward strand.
AGAAATTTTTGCCGCGTCTCAGGGCCTATTCCAAATTGTTAAAAGCCCGACTTTCACTCCCCGTAATGGCGGTGATAATAGTTTTCTTTTAGATCTCTATCTTACCACAATGCCAGATATTACGAGTGTCGATGTCGCGAAAGGTAGTATTGGAAATTCTGATCATTATTTAATCTCATCAGTTATCAAAACTGATTTACTTAAAACTACAGCTCCCAAGCCCCGTAAAATATTTCACTACTCAAAAATGGATAAAAGTGGTCTTCAAAATTTTTTCCATGGTTTCCCTTTTGACCGTCATTGTTTTTACACTGACAATGTAAATGTTTCTGCTCAAAACTTTACAGAAACCATCCAATTTGCTATCAATAAAATTGTCCCTTTCTCCATAGTAAAACCCAAACAAAAATACTTGTATTCGAAAGCTGCCAAAACTGCACTTAGAAACAAACGTAGATCATTTAATATTTGGATTCATAACAAAACTCCCACTAATCGATCCCAATATCTAAAGGCCAACAAAATATCTAACCAGATTATCTCAAACGAAAAGTCTGAAATTGACAGAGCGAAAGCCTCAAAACTTACGTCTATGTCTGTTTCTGACAAGAGTTTCTACAGTGCCATTAATTCTTTAAATTCTGGTACAAAATTTTCTATTCCCCATATTATTGATGGTGATTTAATCGTCAATGATCCCCCAAGAAAAGCTAACTTGTTCGCTGAACGCTTTGCTCTGAACTCCACTGTTTTGGAAACTCCTAAAGAGTTCCAGTCTTCAGGAGAATATGAATGAACTTCACTTCAAACCCAAAATAGTCGCTAAACTTTTAAAGGGGTTAAACATCAACAAAGCATCAGGAATGGACAATATTCCACCCATTATTTTAAAAACCTTTTCCAAAGAACTTGCACCAACTTTAACTAAAATATTCTACCAATCCTACAAATCTGGTATATTTCCCTCGTGCTGGAAGTTGGCCAAAACTTTTGGTCCCTTTTTGGTCCCCAAAAAGGGACCGACTTCCGATATCTCAAATTACAGGCCAATAGCTTTACTATCGGTCCTATCCAAAGTCTATGAGCATTATATTAATACACATATTTCAAAATTTCTGGAAGAAAATCATTTGATATCCGACAGCCAATACGGTTTTCGAAACAAAAGATCAACTACCGATCTATTAAACTATGTAGCGCATTGTTGGATCAGCATACTTGATAAAGGTGGTGAATAGGGCTCGTTTACTCGAGTATTGGATAACCGGGTACCCGGGTATTTGACCAAAAATTTTACTACTCGAATATCCGGGTAATAGCTTCGAGTACCCGGGTATTACAAAAACAAAATTCTTATGACGCTCACTGTCGCTTTTCCTGATTTGTCCAAAAAATACTTACAAAAAATATATGTTTCAGAAAATGAATGAATCTAGATTTTTTAGAAATACTTCTATGACCTTAAAATGTAGATCCTTGAGAGATTCCTGAGTACTCCCACACAAACGACAATACATTTATTTTCCGATTGTTTAATTTCTTTTATTTTTATAATTAATATGTTTTAACTATCTTAACTTTAACTTAATTTAACTAAAATAACTACGTACTAAAAAAAAATAAACGAGATTAGTACACCTCTTTCTCGTGAACTATATAAAAATTTGAAAAACGAAGTTGATGGACGTCGACAAAAGGATATAATAATATTATTGTTATATTTGCATCATGGTATTTTTCCAAAAGGCAATAAGTTTTTAAGCTAAGCAACAAAAATGTCTACAAAGCAGCTTGCTCATCAATTATTATTACGTCTATACTCGAATGAAAACAACACCATAGTTGCAGATCAAAGCTCAAGTTCTTCTGATGGAGAGTGGGAACAAACATCAGTATATAATGGGCTACTGCATTGTCAGCATCATATATAACTAAAACCAAAGAAAAAAGCGAAAATTTAAATGTTGAGCAATCCTTTCGATTTATGGAGACAAATGGAGGTAAGCGAAACCAAATGTTAGATAATCTGTACGCTTCATTGCTTACTATAAATCCTACATCAATGGCATTGGCATACGAACGGGTGTTTTCAGTAGCCGACAATATAATAACCAAAATTCGCAGTTCGTTAGCTCCTTCCACACTCAATGGCTTAATATTTTTAAAATACTATTTCATAAACAAAAAGTTATAGTAAATGTTATATTATTATAATAGACTAAGAGCCCGCGACAGCCAGACCTTCGTTATTTTATAAAAGCTGAAAGTTTCTCTGCGCATACCCCCTACTCAGGTAGAAACGATTAGCGATATATGAAGTTTGGATCATGGTGTCTTTGGCAGGGAGCAGGTAATAAAGGGGCCTCCAAAGTTTCGTTAAAGTATAACAGGTAATTATTTTATATATTCTTCGGGATAGTATTAGAAGTCACGTCACCCATTGCCCGACTCTTACTATACTGACAACCCCCTGCCAGAAACCCTTAAACTTTATCAATTTGTTAAAATTTAAGGCTGTCTGGCAGGGAGTTACCACGATAGTAAGTGTCTGGCAATGGGTGACGTGACTTCTAATACTATCCCGAAGAATATATAAAAAAATTGCCTTTTATACTTTCAACGAAACTTTGGAGGCCCCTCTGTAACCTGCTCCCTGCCAAAGCCAACATGATACAAACTTCATATGTCGCTAATCGTTCCTACCTGAGTAGGGGGTATGCGCAGAAAAACTTTCAGCTTTTATAAAATAACGAAGGTCTGGCCGTCGCCAGCTCTTGCTCTATAAAATTTGATTTCATTTAACGTTTAACATATTTTTAAGAATTAAATTGATTGAATTAAATAAATACAAATATTAATTGAATTAAATATCTACAAATGAACTATTGAAAATTTGTTTTGTTTTAATTATCCAAATACCCGGGTTACCCGGGTACCCGGGTATTTGAGTAAAATAACTACTCGATACCCGGATACTTAATGTTCGAGTATTTTACGAGCCCTAGTGGTGAAACATACGTTATCACTTTAGACATCTCCAAGGCATTCGATCGAGTCTGGCATGCCAACTTAATCAACAAGCTCGTTGCGTACGGTTTTCATCCCAATGTTGTCAAGCTGATTTTCTATCCAACCGATACATTTCGGTAACCTTAGACAGATTTTCTTCTGAGTCTAAACTAATTAACGCTGATGTACCCCAAGGCTCAGTATTGTCCCCAACCCTATTTTTGATTTATATCAACGAATTGTTGAAAATCACCAGTAATCCAATAAATAGTTTTGCAGATGATAGTACTCTGCAAAAGTCGTTCGAGCCCCTTCCTTCAAAAGGTAAAATGCACGAACGAATTAATCTTGCCCGGAGAGACGCTGCCATAAACTTGAACAAAGACCTGAATAAAGTCGCCGGATGAGGTGACCAAAACCTTGTCAATTTCAACTCCACCAAAACACAGCTGTTGATTGTTTCCAGATTAAAGACCGAGTTCCCCAAAGATATTTTATTTAGTATGTGTGATGAACCAAAAGGTGAATGTAAAAGCATTCGTTTATTGGGTGTCACAGTTTCAAATGACCTACTCTGGAACGATCATGTAATGGCGATGGCAAAAAGCGCGTCTAAAAAACTCGGCCTCCTAAATAGATGCAAAAAAATTTTTACTCCATACCAATTACTCCATGTTTATAAGTCCTATATTCGGCCCTGTATGGAGTACTGCTGTCAAGTTTGGGGTGCTGCCTCTGTTTCCATCTTGGCCCTCTTGGACTCTGTTCAAAAACGAGCTATACGAATTGTGGGTGATCGAACTTTGACATAAAAACTTGATTCCCTACAACATCGTCGCACTGTTGCTGACCTCGTTGTTTTTTACAAATATCGTCATCAGCAGTGCTCAGATGAAATCAGCGGCATCATGCCTCAAACTTATTCTTACCCCCGTTCCACTCGGCAATCGGCTGCCGCAACCAGTGAAACGGTAAAGATCCCGCGCTGTCATACTGGCAGATCACAGAGAGACTTCTTTGTCCGAACTGCGTACAAATGGAATAGTTTGCCGGAACACTTAGTCTCAGGTGGCTTCAACCCACAGATGTCTAAAAAAAGCGTTAATCTACACCTTAGAACGCCAGTTGTTGTGGGACCCAGGTCTAGACCTAGGTCTTAAAAGGTATTTATGTGTTGTTGTGACACATATTCTAAACCCTATTACACAACACATTTTATTAAAAAAAAAAAAAAAATATATTACAAAATAAATTATTATAAATTTTAGTAATAAAATTATTTCAATATATTATAAAATAGAAATGGCACATAATGTAAAATCAGCTAAACTCTTAGAACTCTCGCTCTTACTTCTTAGAACCCAGTGAGTGCTGCAACTGTATTTTTCTATTTTATTTGAAGGTATTTTAGTTGAAAATGTTCATGTGTTTGAAAAAATAAATCCTCTAACATCACACTTTTTTCCTCTAATATCACAGTTCTGCTTGAAACCAAGTCCACAAAAAAACCAATGATGTTTTGGTTAAAATTTGTTTGAGTTCCCAAAAATGTTAATAATAAGCAGTAGACCCCGCTGAATAATCTCAATAACTAAGGAAAGAATAGTTACAAATGTATTGAAAAGCATCTTAATAATAAACATGATATCTTACCTTTGAGAAAAAAACTTGCTTCCAAATCACACTCTTTCAATAACTATTTTAATAAGGACATCTAAATGAGCTTTAAATGACAAATTACTTTTAAATTTATAATTATTTTCACAAAAGCTAATTTTCTCCAAAACTAAAGTAAATTGGCACCATCGACAGCACAATATTAAATTTTATATCTTAGAAGTTGGACTGTCAAAGAGTGAAGTATCGTTTTAAAATCAACAAGATCCAATTTTGTTGTAAATTGTAAATTTTTAATTCAATGGTTTATCGCACAAATTTTTTATCTTAAGTTGGATCGTTTTCAATTTGAGGTGTTGCCCTATTGAATATAAGACAAACACTTTAATTATAAAATTAAATTTTTTATTCTTAAAACTTTCTACTTTAACTTCTGAAAATACTTTTGAATCAAAACAATTTCAATATTGATTTTAAAATTTTTACGTTAGATTATTTAAAACCTTAGGTTTTTTAATTTAAACATAATCTGATTAGATTATAAAGTGTGTTTTTTCTCTCAGTGCATAGAAGAAATGTTGCTGATTTGAACATTTTTTATAAGTATATTATGGATTAACGTACTTCTCAGGAGATCAAATCGATTTTGCCTGAGCCTGCAAATTTTTTGCGTCATACCAGAGCGCCAATAGCGACCCATCCTTTTACGGTTCATATAACAAAGTGTAGAACTAAAGCCTTTCTGCGGGACTTTTTTAACAGAGTTTCGCATCTTTGGAATGCCTTACCTACGTAAGTTGTTCCCTGATAGTTTTAATCCCTAAAATTTTAAAATTAATGTTCATAAATATCTCAGAGAAATGGTAGTTTGAATCCTAATCATAGTTGGTATGGTATCTTCGGATATTCAAAGACGTTAATTTATAATTTATTATAATATACTAAACATGCCTTTAAAGAAAATGTCCATTGCCATTTAAAACAATTAATATAGTTTTCCCTATATACCACAGACTACAGTCTCAAAAAATCTATTTGATTGAAGAGAAAAGTGGTTTATCAGAAACGGGAAAATCATCTAAATATAAATCATCTTGCAGTTGTTACTTGCTTTTTTAAAAACAATATTAACCAGAACCGCTTCTTACAAATGTATTTTTTGGAGAGTGCATCTATTCCGTTTCCCCATCTCCTTCCTTTCTAGTAGGCATGTTATTTTAGGATATTCAAAGAGTCTGCATAATAAATATTTTATATTTATTGTACTAAACATTTTTAACTTGTTAATACAAAAAATTAGTTTGCAAACATTAAATTGCAGTAGATTTTTATTCGTAGAATTAACGAGAATGTTTTATAGAAAAATAATCAACGTTAAAAATATCGAATAAATAGTTAGTATATGATCGTATTTGATGAACAAGTTAATTAAAAATTTAACAAAAAATCCATCTTGGCGCCACAATTCGGCTAACTTAAAACAAAAACGATAACTTGTTTTGAATATAGAATTCATTGTTCTTTTGATGCGCGCGCAACCTAAGAACTAAATTTGTAAGACATAAGTAATTAAATTTTTAGTTATGCTTTTTTGAATAGTTTTTTATGTCGAATTTGTTATGTATTGGATATTGGTGCACAGGTGTCAAAAATAGAAAATGTTTGAAGTCTTCAAAGAATTTTTAGTTCTTTAAAGATTTTGTTGTTTTCATTTCTTGTAATTAAATTCAAATAAATCATAACATTCTGTCAATTAAAAAGAAATAGAAACAAAAATTTTATTTTTATCTTTTTGATGTTTTTGCGAAAACCCCATTTACCTTGTGTTGTAATTAAGATTAATTGTTAACTTTGAACTTTTCTGTTATTATTATTTTAATTTAAGTGATCGGTAATTTTTGATTTAATTTTTTTTTTAATTTTTGAACTGTACAAAAAAGGTTTTAGATTGTAGATGTTCTGGCGTAGATATCCCATTTTTCAAGTATTGTAATAGGCTTTGGAACTTATGTTGTGTCTGTGGGTATGTTAATTTGTTAGTTCCACCAGCAAACAAAATTTCTTTAATTTAATTAATAGAAATTAATAATTTGTTTGGGGTAATTTGGAAATGAATTATTTATTAATAATAACAATGTTTTTGATTGATAGAATTGAGTATAAAAGATATAAACAACTTTAGTGTACTAAAACCAATACATTTGAAGTGTCTATTCTTCGTGTTGAGAGCGGATTGGAGCGAACGCTTGACTTGGATCAGGCGCCTAGGAATATAATCTTATAAAAAAGTTGGACTGAAAATCTCAAGTTGTTATATTATTATTAGAAAATAAGGATAGCAAAAAATTTCATAAATTGCACACCATATTTTGTTAGATTCAGTCTTATTGTTCGTGATGGGAGAAATTTCCATCGGAGTGATGTTATATATCACAACTAATTTTTTTAATTAATTGAAGATAATGTGTCAATAGACACAAGTGAAGACGGGTCATCAACAAGATTGTTATTCAATACTAGCATGGCTAGAGTATATACAAAAATTCATAAGGATTCAATAAACACTGATTATGCAACTTTATAACCATATTATACGAAATATTTATAACATCTGTTTATCATTTGATAACCCATTAATGTATACTGTATACTTTAAACCAGCATTTATAAAAGAATAATCGTAAATTTTTGGTTAGTTGGTGTATTTAAAAAAAGTATTTATGAAAGTATTAACAGGATTATAAATTTTTCACCAGTGGTGGTATTGAATCAAAATTCAACTCGGAAATTTAAAATGGCATATGATTGAAAGCATTTTTCGACCATTTCTGTCGACTCGAAAAAAATTTCGACTAATTTTTGCTTATCGGAAATTTAAATTTGACGTTTTGTTATAATTAATAAATGGCGTCTATTAGCGCTAGGGGATGTTAAAAACCAGGTTAATTTAAAAAACCGGGTTTCGGTTTTTAATAAAATAAGTTTTTGGTTATTTAAAAAGCTATATTTAGTAAAATTTTAAATATGTTTAAAAGAAATGATGATGAACGTATGAACGTATTCTAGTACAGAAATTACCTGCGATTGAAAAGGCGCTCTCACTGTCTATTGAAGTGGGTTGAATTGATGCCAGAGCATTGAATAAGTTATTGATTTTTATCGCTTATTCCTTAGTAACACAAAAAAATTTTATTTTTTTTGGAAGGACTACTTAAAATTGCTATGGTTTGCACATTCGTTAGAACCATGCAATACCGCAGAAATTGAATGTTGTATTTGTTGCAATAAAGAACCACCCAAGAAAAAATTTGTCAGGGTTTAAATAGGGTCTTGATCAGGTTTACCCAGATCAGGCATTGGTAAGGCAGCCTGATTGGACCCTGATCATGGGTGTAACGTTTTTACCCTATCAGGTCCTGATTGAACTTACCAGATCAGACCCTGATTAGGATAATCGGATCAGACCCTGACTGGGATAAAAGGAGTAAGCCCTGATTGCGGTAGCCTGACCAGACCCTGATATATATTTATATATTATATATAAAGTAATTAAAATTAAACAAAAAAATTAAAATGGACAAAATTAAAACATATAAATAACATTAAAACATAACAATACCTCAATCACTTTTATTATATTCTTTAAGCCGAGAAGCGACAACTAAAACATATATGAAACGATTTTAACTTTAAATTTTAAACAAATGAAATTTCAGCTAGGGGTCGAATACAAAAAACCAAATCAGGGCCTGATATATTCAAATACGGTTAACCCTGAAAGGGTATTGTAAATCAGGCCCGAAACAACCCCCCATCAGATTGCCCTAATAGATGCTCTTTCTCTACTGACCTGGACCTGATCACGCTCTGACTGTACTCAGCATTTCCCCAACTAATTTCTGCTCGGGCAGATGCGGATGTCATTGGTTCGACTTCACTTCGTGAATGCTCTCTAAAATATTTATTTCGATTTAGGAGTAAGAACTATTTTGCTTCTTTTTGTATTAAAAGTTGTTGTCGATAAACAATAAATTATTATAAGACAATATTGATAATATTTAATTCTGCATGAAAAACAGTAAAAAGTTATTATTGCGATTTTTCCGGATGAGGTGTGATGATTTGATATGCACCGCCCGACCGAGTACGGAAATATCTGTTTTCTAACGAGTTGCACACAATATTTGTTTGCTTACTTCATTGGAATTAATTAAAACAGAATCAGTGAAATTTGATTAACCTTGGATGTTACTTAAAGTTTAAAATCAAGTATTTATTCCTTCATTGAAAATTAAAAAAACAAACGCTTAAGTCAGCCTAACATTCTATGAAATAAGTTATTTTAATTCATGAAAAACGAAATAAATATTTTAACCATATTGAAAACAACAGCAATGGAAAAAAAAAAATCTACTACCCCAAAAATCAAAACATAAATTGTAAAATGTTTTGAAAATTTCTTCCGATAAAAGACTGCACAGAAAAGTTCAGATCGTTGATAAAAAAATTATGTTCGAATACTTTATTGAAAAGTGTATAACTGTATACCAAAGAATTTAATATAAACAACTAAAATAAAGTTACGAACGCGCAAAAGTAAAGTAAAAACCGCAAGCGAAGATATTAAAGTCTTCCACATTGTATTTGGGCAATGTATTGTATACGATGCTAACCACTATACTGTAGGTTACGAATATTTTTGTGCAGAAATGCGATCCATTTCTATGCGATTTTTAATTCATTAATCTATATTCTATTGCATCCAGAATGCCAAAAACTAAATTTACTTTCTAGAAGAAACAATCAAATGAACTTTCGATGTTTACAGAAAAACCCGGTTTTCACGGCAAAACACGGTTTTTTGACAGTTTTGTACAAATCAACAAAACTCGGGCTACCGGTTTCGGTTTAATCCGATTTACAAGCCCTAATTTGCGCCAACTCATTAACAAATTTGTAGATTTAATGTAATTGTTTATGCACATTATAATACTTTTTTTCAGTGTATAACAACAATACCCAGGTAGTACGTAATCGATTCGCTATCGATACGGCATCGATTACATATAGTGATCACAAGAGAAATAAATGGACTAATCCAGAATCTAATAAAAGTATGTTATGTAAATTTTTTGTTTTCTTATACCTGGCTAGAAATTTAGACTAATTTTTTTCGTTTATAACGTTGAAATTTTTTGGTTGTTTATCTAGTGGGCTAGCCCTGATGAGAACGATAAACTTTTTATTTTTAAAAGTATTAATCAATTATTAAATTTATTAATTTAATAAAAATGTTTTATTTACATACAATTTATTTAAAAGTATAAATCAGACGCGTTTTAGATATAGAAACCTATCTTCAGTGAAAAAATTTATATTTATGACAATATTATTTAAAAAATTAGTTTCTTTCTAAAAATATGCATACTAAAAAACATAAAAATCAAAACAAAAATGAAAAGATTAAAATTTATAAAATATGAAAAAACAATAAAGAAAAGTATTAATTTATAATTAAATTGTAAAAAATATTAGAACTAAATTAAAGTTGTTCGCATTAAAAATTCTGACTTCTTAATAGCGTTATATATTTCGAACTCTTCCATTGAATCCATGAGAGAGAGGACCTTTATTACAAAATTGTAAAACTTTAAAATTATTTTCAAAACTTGAATATGAATGATTTTCATTGACTAGATGATGAGCGAAAATTAATTTTATATTAATCATGTGTTTTTTTAGGTAAATGTTCTGAAAATCTGTTGATAAATTTTCTACCTATTTGGCCAATATAAAATTTATCACAGGAAACACAATTTATTTGATAAATGCCAGAGTATTCTTCATTCTTCTAGTTTAGGTTTTTATTTGAATTTAAAATTTTTATACAGACTGTTTATTGTTTTTAAAGAAATTTTAAATCTATGTTTTTTAAACTAGATTAACTATTATGTTGGATAGTAAATTAGTGTAATTTATAGAAATATATTTTATATCTGTATTAGTATTCAATCTGTTTAAAGAGCTATGATTATTTATTCTTTTTGAATTTCGACTTAATATTTTATAAATAATATTTGGGTTTTAGTAATAGCAATAAAATTAAATGTTTTTTAATTGTTTCATTCTGGAAATTTAAATGATTCATTATTTGGAATAGTAAGCAATCTATTTACAAATGAATTACCAGCGGACAGTTTTTGAGAATGTGGATGGTGTGAGCTGGATTTAATTATAATATCAGTTCTAGTAGGTTTTCTATAAATTTTAAACTCAAAATTGTTATCATTCTTTTATATCGTCAAATCTAAAAAATTTAACATGTTGTCTTTTTTAATTTCAAGAGTAAATTGTATCTTTTTGTTAATTTTATTCAAATAATTTTTGAAAATTTAAATTTGCCGAAAAGTTCCATTAAATAATAAAAGTATCCCGAGCAGAAATTCGTCAGGGCTCAAGTAAGGTCCTGATCAGGTTTGCCCTAATCTGGATCAGGCATTGGTAGGGCAGCCTGATTGGGCCCTGATCATTAGTGTAACGCTTTTGCCCTCTCAGGTCCTGATTGAGACTACCGGATCAGACCCTGATTGGAATAATCAGACCAGGCTCTGATTGGGATATCCGGACCAGACCCTGATATATATTTATATATTATATACATAAATTTATCAAGTTAAAATAAAAAAATTATAATGGAAAAAATTAAAACATACATACCTTAAACACTATTACTATTATATAGTTTTTCAGCCGAGAAACTATAACTAAAATATACATGAAACGATTTTAACTACATTTTTCTAAAATGGATAATACTCTAGTGAATTTTAACTAATTGAAATTTTGGCTAGGGGAAATAAAATAAATAAAACAAATAAATAAATAAAATAAATAAAAACGAAAAACCTGATCAGGACCGGATATATTAAAATACGGTTAACCCTAACAGGGTATTCTAAATCAGGCCCGGAACAGGCCCACATCAGATTGCCCTAATAGGAATTGCCCTTGTAGGACTGACTAGGCCCTGATCAAGCTCTGACTGTATTCAGGTTTTCCCTAACTGATTTCTGCTCGGGATGTTATCAAAAGTATTCTTATTGGTTCGAAACTAGATCGATCAACAACTGTATGGATAGCAAAAAATTTCATAAATTGCACATCATATTTTGTTAGATTCAGTCTTAGAATATAACCAATTTACGAAAAACATGGATAGTTCGATTGACTAGCAGGCGATTTATTTAAAACTTTTCTCGTTAAATATCCCTAATTTTGAATTAAGAGATAGCGCATAACTCAGGAATAATAACTAGGTTTTATTAAACATAAGATGTCATTTTTTGGAGTACATTTTGACATTTCACGAATAAAACCCACTTTCAACAAGTTATTACTTTGTAGTGGGTATACAGACACTATAAACCAACCATTTTTTTATTGGTTTTTTTATAAGCTACATTTTTGATTAGAATAATTTGTTCGATAATATACTTACTTTTTGAGTTATTCTCGAAAAACTGTCTGAAAACGTGCGGTTTTTGGTTGAACAATTGACATTTTCATTCGCGAATAAGTCGAAAAGTATTGACTTTCGGTATTGACTCGGGACAGTCGAAAATAATTCACTATTACTTTGCGGATTTATTGAACATGTTAAGTGATTTTTCAGAACAATGAAAAAATTAATTAATTTTTTTTGTGTGGATAGTCAATCTTCACCCAACATATCCGTTCCCACCACCCCTCTCTAATTCTGTGCATTTTCAATGTATCTTTTATTTTAAAAAATTATAAATTTTTCTTTTGGAATGTCCTTTCATAACTTATTTTACTAGTATTCAGGTTTTCCCTAACTGATTTCTGCTCGGGATGTTATCAAAAGTATTCTTATTGGTTCGAAACTAGATCGATCAACAACTGTATGGATAGCAAAAAATTTCATAAATTGCACATCATATTTTGTTAGATTCAGTCTTAGAATATAACCAATTTACGAAAAACATGGATAGTTCGATTGACTAGCAGGCGATTTATTTAAAACTTTTCTCGTTAAATATCCCTAATTTTGAATTAAGAGATAGCGCATAACTCAGGAATAATAACTAGGTTTTACTAAACATAAGATGTCATTTTTTGGAGTACATTTTGACATTTCACGAATAAAACCCACATTCAACAAGCTATTACTTTGTAGTGGGTATGCAGACACTATAAACCAACCATTTTTTTATTGGTTTTTTTATAAGCTACATTTTTGATTAGAATAATTTGTTCGATAATATACTTACTTTTTGAGTTATTCTCGAAAAACTGTCTGAAAACGTGCGGTTTTTGGTTGAACAATTGACATTTTCATTCGCGAATAAGTCGAAAAGTATTGACTTTCGGTATTGACTCGGTACAGTCGAAAATAATTCACTATTACTTTGCGGATTTATTGAACATGTTAAGTGATTTTTCAGAACAATGAAAAAATTAATTAATTTTTTTTGTGTGGATAGTCAATCTTCACCCAACATATCCGTTCCCACCACCCCTCTCTAATTCTGTGCATTTTCAATGTATCTTTTATTTTAAAAAATTATAAATTTTTCTTTTGGAATGTCCTTTCATAACTTATTTTCTTTATTAACGGATCACGGAACGAACCTTAAGTCACGATATCTAAAATCACACACGCAAAAACCGTGCTACTTAGTGTTCATGCTTTCGGTAACCCTCCGCTAGAGCGTCGTCGCACAGATGATTGAAACAATTAGAATGAAATAAAAAATGATGCGAAAACAGAATTAAAGTTCAAGCTGTATTTACAGTACACAATAACTATTCTACATAGCACTCTGCATCGAATTTTAATCAACTATAAACTTAGGTCAATTTACAACATGAAATTTAACTTTCTTATGCTAGAAACCTACAACAATCGATAATATTTCAAGATTTGATAAATGGTTTTTGCTTCACTGATTTTCTAAATAGCAATAAGCAACCACAATATCTCAAAAACAGGTGAAAGGTCATTTTAATCACGAAATTATTATAAAAGAATAACCTAAAGTTGTGATCATCAAAAAACGTCGATTTCGATTGATTAGTAATTCAAACATTGATTTATCTTGCATTCAAAACATATTGTAAGACCTGATTACGTTTTTATGTATTGTTGAGACACATATTGTAATTCCTATTACACAACACATTTTGCTCAGAAACAAAAATTAATATAATATATAATCATAATCATTGAATTGAAACATGCTCAATAAATGCTATAAACCAGTAGAACAGAAATAAACCAGTGTGACTATTTTGTATAGCAAGTGTGATCGCTAACAAATAAATTGTTCAACATTCACCTATAATTTTTCGAAACTTATGCATATTAATATAGATACGTATCCTGATATATATATATATATATATATATATATATATATATATATATATATATATATATATATATATATATATATATACATATATATATATATATATATATATATATATATATATATATATATATATATATATATATATATATATATATATATATATATATATATATATATATATATATATATATATATATATATATATATATATATATATATATATATATATATATATATATATAAATATATATATTTTTATATATATATATATATATATATATATATATATATATATATATATATATATATATATATATATATATATATATATATATATATATGTATATATACATATATATATATATATATATATATATATATATATATATATATATATATATATATATATATATATATATATATATATATATATATATATATATATATATATATATATATGTATATATATATATATATATATATATATATATATATATATATATATATATATATATATATATATATATATATATATATATATATATATATATATGTATACATTTTAGAAAAATGGAAAGGAAGCTCACAAAAAGATTTATTGCGATTCTAAACAAGCTTTAAAAACATATTACTATATCAATAACTAAAAATAAAATAGGTTTTTTGATTTATTAACAAACAAATTCTATTTTCAAGCTTGTTTAGAATCACAATAAATCGTTCTTTGCGCTTCCTCTCAATTTTTCCAAAATATAGTTACACAAAAATGCTTTGGAGCCGTCGAATATATATATGGGTAATTCTTTTATAAACCGAACACCTTTCTGACCGACCCATTTTTGATTTGGCTGAAATTTTTTCCAGGGGTTTTTTATCGAAAAAAAAGATATACGTGTTCGAGGTTTTTTTTTTCTTTTTTTTTCAAATAGAGCATTTTGCCCTTTTTTTGTCACATTTTGCCCTAATCTGTTCGGTATGTAAAAGAATGACCCATATATGGAATTTGTTGTCTTCCCGCGCTCGATAAATTAATTTATTTCTAACAATAAATATCATTTCTCCATTAAAAAAAAATACTTTTTTTATAGGAAATTGAACGTTGAATACGATAATTATATTAAAATTAATTTCATGGGTAGGGCAATGGTTAAAATTTAATTTTAACATTTTATTTGTTTATAACAATAGGAATTTGTCAATAACTTTAGTTAAAAATATTTATTTTTAAAAAATTCCATCTTTTAACTTTCAAATAAATAAAAGAAAAAGCTTCCATCTTCTATAAAACCGAAGTTATGAATTTTTGAAAATAAGTCTTCAAGCCAAAAATCGCGAAATTCTCGAAATTTAGAACAGCTCTATTTTCAAAAAAAAAAAATCTTCGAACTTGTATATCTTTATTTTCGATAAAAACTCCTAGAAAAAATTTCAGCCAAATCACAAATGGGTCGGTCAGATTTTGTCCAAATCTGTTCGGTTTATAAAAGAATTACCCACATATATATGGGACATTCCATGCTGGTGGGGAAAAACAGTGAAAATATCAAATTAAAGTGAAGGGATTGTTTTGCGTATTATTTGGTTTAGAAACGTTAGAAATTTCATATTTTTAATTTTTCTCTCTCAAACATTTAGTTTTTTGGCATTGGCAACACTTTGAAGTTGGCATCAGTTTGTTTTGATTTTGCTGAATCACATTGTCAAATTTTGAACAAAAGAAAGTTACATTATTTTCTTTAAAATAAATGTCCCTTGTAACATTTAAATATTGATTTATTGCACTTAAAGTTAATATTGTACACTTCTTAAACAAGTTTTCTAGTTAAATTAACTAAATTATATGCACTTCAAAAGTACACTGTTACATGTAACGTAAGTTACTAAAACTTGTAAACAGTTTTTTTAGAAAATAAGAAATGGAAAAACAATGTTAATCATTTCAGATTTTCTTACTGATGAATACTAAACTGACAGTAATAGTTTTCTTTTAAATATTGCTTATTTGTTTTTTTGTGCAATAATCAAAATGTGTAACGTAAGTTACCAACATATGTATGCAACGTAAGTTACCCAATTAAAAGGTACTAGTCCTCTGTTCAGAATTAACATGCCGTGTCAGCATGGTATTCTGGTAAGCACCACTCTATGGTTTTGATTTCTGACAATTTAAGTCATTCCAAAGAAACGTAGTACCTTACATAGACTGCATACTAGAACAATTTCCTGAAGAAATAAAATATGTACATATTTGGTCAGATGGGCCAAGCAGCCAATTTAAAAATCGTTACATAGCTTCAGCCTTGCATGTTCTTGAGCATCACCACTGAAAAAAGTTAACCTAGAACTATTTTGCCTCTTCCCATGGCAAAGGTCCTGTTGATGGGACAGGTGGATCCATAAAAAGGAGTGTGCAAAATCAAAAACGCTAAAATTGAGATGTCTTTTTCGAAATTTCGTTTCTGGATCAGGCTATAACTTTTGGAACATCACTCCAAATGACTTGAAATTTTACAGAGATCTTCAATTTATCATGTTCTTTCAAAAACATATTTGTTTTTGTATGTGCTCTTTAAGCGAATATAACGGTGGCGACTTGAGTCGGTTTCTTCCAATTTTTATCGATTTCTAATTTTTTATACTTTGTTTTTTTTGCGCTTGGAACATTCCTCAAATCGTAAAAGCTATATTTTTTCGTTAAAGTGCGCACAAAAACAAAAAAATTTATGTACTGCAATTTTATGTGCTCCTTTCATTGAGCTCGCAATAGAAGCACAAAACGTAAGAGATGCTGCGAAAACTTTTGTAAAAATCTAGGTTTTTAGCTAGCACATCTTCAATTTTAGTTGAAAACACCCAAAATCATTGTTCCCCGTAGAATTTAATGTTTAAAAGATACCTCGTTAACTCGATTCGACACTTCTAGACATTAAAAAAATGCCCAAAGTTTTTAAATTTTTTATGTCTTATTAACAGTTATTTTATTTTTCGGCTATAACTTTTGGAACATAACTCCAAATGACTTGAAATTTTACGGATATTCGATTTTTAATATGTAATTTTAAAAACATATATGTTTTTTCATGCGCTCCTTAAGGAAAAATAACACTGGCGCGTCAAATCGAGGTCTCTACATTTATGTTGATGAACATTTTTATTTTTCGATTTTTGAGCATGGAACATTCCTCAAATCGAATAACAGTATTTTTACGTTAAAGTACGCACAAAGTCGAAAAATCTATGTACTGCAATTTTATGTGCCCCTCTTATTCGGCTCGCAATAGAAGCACAAAAAGTAAGAGATGCTGCGACAACTTTTCCAAAAATCTAGGTTCGGCTATAACTTTTGGAACATAACTTCGAATGACTTGAAATTTTACGGATATTCATTTGTTGACATTTTCTTTCAAAAACATATATGCTTTTTCATGTGCTCTTTAAGGGAAAATAACGGTAAAATATGGATCTCGATTTTTGCCGCGTACGTCTTTAAGAGTTCGTATCTCCTCACAGACGTAGTATAAAGGTCTTAAATTTTATATACGTTTAGATGAAAGTGTTGCAAAATACATACTAAAATTTCAAGTGCTAACTAGAACTGCAAGACTGTCAACGGGGCGATTTTTCGCGACAAAATGAAATTTAATACGTATTTAATACGAAGTTGCCAGCAAATACCCAATAACTTTTGGAACATATAATGAAAAATGAGGAACAAAGTTTTATTCATTTTGAGAGTTGATGAGGAAACTTTACCTAAAATTTCATGGGTGTGCCCCACAATTGAGAGATTTTCATTTTTATCATCAAAATTTAAAAGCTCCAGAAATTTGCTCATATATATATATATATATATATATATATATATATATATATATATATATATATATATATATATATATATATATATATATATATATATATATATATATATATGTATATATATATATATATATATATATATATATATATATATATATATATATATATATATATATATATATATATCCCAGCTAGCACAATAGGTGGATTTTAGCTTAAATATAGTTTGATATTATCAATTTTAGTGAACATTCTCTTTTAACCTAAATTTATGTATAATAAAAGATTAAATTTAACCTAAGTGTCGTACTTTTTCCATAAAATTATTGGTTAAATTTTCATGTAATTTTTATGTAATATGCTGGCTAATATGTGATTAAGTTTAACTATAATTTAACCAAATTTTAAGTTAAATAAGTGCAAATGCTATGTTATATTTTAGCTAATTATTAGTTAAATTTAACTTGTTTGTTACACATGCAAACCACAAAATGTATGCTCCAAAATTCTCCCCTAATGATCACATAAGTTTACTTTATAGTATACTACAAACTATTATTATATTTTCAATAATTAATGTTTTTTATCGAATACCGAAAAGAAAATTGAAAATTAAATTATTCAGTTTTAAAAAAAATAAATATTTAATTGTATTTTTAAGGGTTGTTCTCATTATTGTTTCCTATTTTTGTTTCATGTATAAACAAGATCGAACCTTTCTTTATACATGAACATTTAAATCCATTCAAAAATACGCTCCAAATTATGCATAAAAATGTTTATTTGAAGTCGGTTTAGAAATTGTCATAAAAACCTATTTTGTCCTTAAATGCATTAGTTTGGGAGATAGATAATATCGTATCCATAATTCCTAGCCATAAAATTATTTACCTGTTATTTAAGTTAAATTTTGTCAGGTGTTTCATGAAATAACTTAAATTTATCCTAAATTTTTTCACGTATTTTATTTAATACATGTAAATTATCTAGCTATTAAGTGGAAAATTGATCATATAATTCTTATCTAGAATACATTTAATAGCTACAATATCTTAATTTGGCAGAGTA
The DNA here is from genome assembly GCA_963693315.1 of Diogma glabrata. Classification (NCBI taxonomy): domain Eukaryota; kingdom Metazoa; phylum Arthropoda; class Insecta; order Diptera; family Cylindrotomidae; genus Diogma; species Diogma glabrata. The sequence goes on from CAVNZG010001836.1 coordinate 24,842, forward strand.
AATTCATGTATATTTCATGTAACAGCTGAATACAAAACTAAGCAAGTGCAAATTATATGTAATTTTAATGTACCAAAGTCAGATATTGTAGTTATTACATGTTTTTTTCATGAGAATTACATGTAATTGAACCATCCATTTTTCTTTAACCTTATTTTATTATCGGGCTGTCATTCTACCATAAAAAAGCTAAAAAATAATATTATAAGAAACAAAATTTTGTAAAAATGCTTGAAAATCCTGAGTTTTATTATTTTTTACTATATGTATACGTATTTCGAAAGTTAATTGTAAAGTAAGATACATTCCATATTTCCATTATATACCGGTGGTTTAATAAAAACCAATTTAAAAAAATTAATAATCTAACTACAGAAAAATATAAAATATAAAGCAAAATGAATAAATCTAATAAAACAATTAAACCATTAGAGAAAATTACAAAAAAAAAAAATGAATTTGACAAAAGAAGTAAACCGAAATAACAACAGTTTTATTGTGTGTCCGTGGTGTGTAAGGTGTGTGTCCGTGGTGTGTGCTATAAACCAAAAATCAAAACTGAGCCAAATGAGAAACCAGGTATTTATAAAATATCCTACAACGACTGTGAAAAATTTTATGTAGGTCTTTCTCAACGCAAAATAGGACAACGCCAGAAAGAACAACTTACAGAAATAAAATACAAAAGGGCTGAGAATTCTAGCGTTGCCGCTCATATGCCACTCAACAGCAGGTCACCATCAAATTTAGAGCTTATAAAAGAGATTAATAATCTAAAACCTAGAAGCATACGAATTTTTTTTCATTGAAAAAGAAAATCAATTAAACCCCGGTATCCTGATGAACAATAAAGAAGGAAACATAAATTCTAATTTATTTAACCTAATAATTAAAAGACCGCCGAACAACATTTATAATAAATAAATCATCTAAACTATATTTATGACTGAAGGATATCCACCCATTTGGGACACCCCATAAAACTGTTATTATTTAGGTTCACTTCTTTTGTCAATTCATTTTTATTTTTTTAATTTTTTTTAATTTTCTCTAATGGTTTAATTATTTTATTGTTTTATTAGATCCGTTCTTTTTGCTTTATATTTTTCAGTAGTTAGATTTTTAATTTTTTGAAATGGGGTTTTATTAAACCACCGATATGTATATAATGGAATGTATTTTTAAAATTTATTTTTTATATGCTTCAGGTGAAGAAAGCATAGCTTTCGAAATTCGTAAATAATAAAAAATAAAAAATAATAAAACAAGAATAGTAAACAAGAATAATAAATAAATGTTGAATTCCTCAATAAACTGTTTTAAAAGCTCCTCTAAAGATGATTCATTTCAAACTGAGTCACGATAAATGTGATATTTTTAATTTAACATTCTTTTAAAAAAAATATAACAACGCTGTTAATGAAATTTTGTTTTGCAAAGCCCATTGCCTTAGTTCGTTCAACAGATCTATTTTAGTTTGAGCGTTATGCTCATATTCCAGGTGTTCGCGCATCAATTCCTCAGCAATATCTGCTTCTGATAATAAAAATTCAGCAGTTTCACCAACTTGGGATGTACAATCATCTGTCATATCATCGTCACACTCTACATTTTCATCACAAGTAACACTAACCAGGATGGTATTTTCGATCATAGTATTTTCTGCTGGCAAATTATTTTCAAAAATGGCATTCAGTTGTTGCCCTGGTTAAACATTCCAATTCAAACCTATTGAATCCTATTAAATCCAATATAAATTCAATAGGATTAAATTGGATTGAATTGGTTTAATAGGAAGACTTCGATCTACCAATTAAAATTCAATCGGAATAAATAGGATTTAACAGGAAAAGAGGTTCTCTAGGATTCTAAAGGAAATTTCCAATTGAATTTCAATCGGAAATCAAGAGATTCAATAGGAAAAAGGAACTTAGAAAAAAATTAAACAATCTTATAAATTTAACAGGATTTAATTGGAAAAGATTTAATAGGAATGAATAGGATTAATCGGAATTCTGCAATGGAAATTTCCAATTAATTCCTATTTATATACATTTCCTATAGATTCCGGTTGAAAAATAAAATAGAGATATTTAACAGGAATGAATAGGATTGTATTGGAAATAGATTTTTTGAATAGGAATTAATTGAAAATTCCCAATGCAGAATTCCGATTAATCCAATTAATTTTTTTCAATTGGTTTCAATTGGAATGTTTAACCAGGGTGTGGTGGTGGCCGATCCATTTCTTCATCCCTTGACACATTTGATGCATCAAATCGTGCTTCGAATTCGGCCGCTCTCTTCTGCCGCATTATGTAGTATCGACCGTTTTTCTTAACTTTCTTTTTCAGGGGCATTTTTACTATTTAAAACAACGTTAGTGAGAGAAATATATAATAAAGACTGTATCCGAGCGATTTGATCAATATACTGCGCACTAATAATAATTGTCATCGGAAAACGAGATTTGCTATAAATCTTTATGGATATTATGGATCTTATAAACACATATACTTATTATATGTATTATATGAAAAAGACAGCAAAAATTTAGTTAACATTCGTTCACTAAACCAAATTAAATGCAATATTACATGTAAAACTCGACCTATTTAACTTAACAGCAGTCTGACAATTTTTTTTAAGTTTCAATGTTCCGTAGTTATGTTAATTTTAGGCTATTTAACTTATTTCATGAAATAACTGTTGCAATGTCAGCTAAATTACCGCTAGCTAAACAACAGGTAATAAGTTAAATACATGTATTAGATACACTTTTGTAACTTAAATTGTCACTTAATACATGAAATACATGTACTATCTGTATTACATGATTTTTTTTACTTAAACTTGTATACTTAATATGTTAAATTTACCTATTAACTTATTTTTTAACACCAAAAACATATTAACTATAATTTTCGACTAGAAATACATGTACACTAATTAGCTGAAACAGTCATCTATTACCTTTTTCCACATATTTAACCAAACTTTTACTTAAATTTAACCAAATCCCGAAATGGTTCACCTAAATTTCACTAAGTGTGCTGGCTGGGATATATATATATATATATATATATATATATATATATATATATATATATATATATATATATATACATATATATATATATATATATATATATATATATATATATATATATATATATATATATATATATATATATATATATATATATATATATACATATATATATAATATATATATATATATATATATATATATATATATATATATATATATATATATATATATATATATATATATATATATATATATATATATATATATATATATATATATATATATATATATATATATATATATATGTATATATATTTATATATATATATATATATATATAGTTATAATCCCATAGTATCATCAAGTCATATAACAAAACTGCTTTCTCACGAAAAGTGCTATCAATGCAAAATAGCATAACTAGGAATATGATGGAATGTTATCAACCAGACATAACATGTAACAACATGATAGAAGAATCAAATATCATAAAACATATTATAATAGAATATGCTGAGTGGTTGTTTTGTACCTTTAGATTTATAAAATTTAGTTTTTATAGTTAGTCTAATTTTTAAACTCTGTAATGTAACATGTATTAAATAAATTGTATTAAATAAATCATTTTTTTTAGAATTTATTTATTCATGAAACATAACTGGCGCAGCCGTGCGGTCTAGTGTAGTAATATTAAAGTGTAGTGTAATAATTTGGTGAATAAAAACCAATAAATAAGTGAACCCGTCGCGGTAAAATTAAGTGAATTTTTTTTTATCAGACATCTCTAGCTGAAGTTCCTATAAGAACGCGAAGAGGATTTGAGGTTCCACCACACTATATATCAACTTCACTTGGAACCAGCTCAACACGACGAAAGATACGATTCTAAGGTAACGCACTACAAGATAGACGTTTACATTGAATACGTATTACCAGGTAACCTATTTTATTTTATTTTTATATTGTGATTATTGTGATTATATTTAGTGAAAATTTTGTGTTTGTGAACGTATTTTATATATAAAGTTTTCAAAAATAACGTTAGTCATCCACGACAGTTAATTTCAAAATTTTCATGGAAGCGTGTACTACAAGATAGGCACACATCCAAAATATTTCCAAAAATAACTCTAAAATCATATAAAATAGTGTTACTAAATTGACAAACGCGCGCACTACCAGATAGACGCCAACCTGTCACACTGTCCACTACAAGATAGAGACAGTTCAAATTAATACTATTATATCCTTTTTATGAGAAAAAAATTGGCAGATATATTCGATCTGAATAGAAATATAGCCAACTCAGAAATGGACCCAGTTTTAGAGCGACTAGAGGCAATTGGTGCACAGTTGCAACATTTAAATAACAAACAAGGTGAGCATGATCAATTGTTGACATATCTCAACCAAAAATTAGAGCAACCCCAACCACAAATTCGGGAACAAATTCCTGTGGTTACAAATAGGGCAAATGCTCTAGATTTATTTAGGATCCCTGATCCAATAAAATCAATACCCACGTACGATGGGAATAGAAAACAACTTTCGGCTTGGATAAAGACAGTTGAAGACACACTGAGTGTATTCGAACCATTAGTGTCAGAACAACAATATAGTCTTTATTTACAAACTATTAACAACAAAATAGAGGGGAAAGCCAAAGATATACTATGTCTGGCTGGTAATCCCAAAACATTTAATGAAACAAAAGAAATATTGCAGGAATCTTTAGGAGACCGGCAAGAACTATCGTTTTATAAGTCACAACTTTGGGCGACTAAACAAAACGAAACAATGAGTATCCACGGATACTACAATAAAATAAAAGAAATAGTTCAAAATATTAAATCATTATCCAAACAAAATATTTTGTACAATAATGCGTGGCATGCTATCAATGCATTTATCGATGAAGATGCATTAGCTGCATTTCTATCAGGACTACGCAAACCCTATTTTGGATATGCGCAAGCTGCAAGACCAAAAGGTATTGAAGAGGCATATGCATTTCTTTGCAAATTTAATTGCAATGAACAAATTTCAAGTAATTCAAGAAAAACCAACACACAAGTATTTCAGAATGCACCACAAAAACAAAATCACGGTTTTATTAGTCAAAACAAAACTAACGTGTTTCAACCAAAACACAATCAAAATTTTTCAAATTATGAGAAAAAACCGACTTATTCGGTAAGAGAAAGACCAACACCAATGGAAGTGGATCTTTCTATGCGTTCAAGAAATACATTTAATAAAAAAATAATAAATAATCACGAAACTACAGAGGATTACCAAGAAGATTCATCCCAAAGTTCAGAAATCGAATATTTAGTTGAAGATAAAGAAGATGAACATAACGGAAATTTTTGCGTAAACGCGAATTCAGATACGGAAGACTAAATTTTCTCCCATATTTGAAGTGCTACAATGAACGATTGGGCCGCGTTGTAACACTTTTAATCGATACTGGTGCCAATAAAAATATAATCAAACCAGGATTAATTCCTTATAGTTCATTAGAAAATTCAAAAACATCTTCAAGTAATATTATAATAAAGAATATTTTAGGTACACATAATTGCGATAAAAATTTTAAAATTAATCTCCTAGGTAATAATTTACCAGCACAAATTTATTTTGAACTTGAATTCCATAAATTTTTTGATGGAATATTAGGCTCAGAAACAATGGCTAAAATGAATGCCAAAATTGATTATAAGACAAACTCAATTTTATTAAACAATTATAATTACAAATTTGATCGGTATTACCCTGAGGAAAATTTTTATAATCATATAATTACGATACAAACCACAAACAATGGCGACTGGTTTGTACCAGAATTTCAAAAATTAAATAGCGATATAATAATCAAACCCGGTTTATACAAAGCGGAAAATTTTTATACAACAATGACGGTGTTGACAAATTGTCCAAACCCACCGGAAACATTACCAAAACTGAAATTAAATGTTAACAATTTCGAAACATTCGAACCAATTCCATGTAAAAATGAAATAATTGATAGAAACACTATCAAAAGCCTAATCCGAACAGAACATTTAAGTAAAAATGAAAAAGACATTTTACTCGATACAATTTTTAAAAACCAAGCAGTACTGTTAAAACAGAACGAGAATTTGTCATCAACAACAATAATTAAACATAAAATTATAACAAAAGACGACAATCCGGTTTATACGAAAACATATCGATACCCACATCATTTTAAACCTGATGTAGAGGAACAAATTCAGGAAATGCTAGACAGTGGCATTATCCGAAATTCTAAAAGTCCTTATTCGGCACCAATTTGGGTCGTTCAGAAAAAACAAGATGCTTCGGGCAAACGGAAAGTAAGAGTTGTCATCGACTACCGTAAACTAAATGAAAAGACAGTAGATGATAAATTTCCAATCCCACAAATAGAAGAAATTCTAGACAGTCTCGGAAAATCTGTATATTTTTCAACCTTAGATCTAAAATCAGGTTTTCATCAGATTCCTTTAGACCCAAAATCTCAAGAAAAAACAGCTTTTTCAACAGACAAGGGACATTTTGAGTTCAACAGAATGCCTTTTGGCTTAAAGAACGGTCCGGCAACTTTTCAGCGAGCGATGAATAATGTATTGCAAAACCTAATAGGAAATATATGCCATGTATATCTTGATGATATTATTATTGTTGGATATAGCTTAGATAACCATATACAAAACCTTAACACTGTTCTCGAAAGATTATCGCATTTCAATCTTAAAATTCAATTGGATAAGTGTGAATTCCTAAAGAGAGAAACAGAGTTTCTTGGTCATATAATCACACAAGATGGAGTTAAACCTAACACCGATAAAATTCAGAAAATTCTGGAATGGCCATTACCAAAAACTGCTAAACAAATTAAACAGTTTTTAGGACTTTCAGGTTATTACAGAAGATTCATAAAAGATTACTCAAAAATTGCCAAACCCATGTCAAAGTTTTTAAAGAAAGATCAAGTTGTCAACACAAAAGACGTCGAATATATAAGAGCTTTCGAAAACTTAAAAAGAATTTTAGCTACAGATCAAATTTTAGCATATCCCGATTTTACTAAAGAATTTATTCTAACCACGGATGCATCAGATTTTGCGCTAGGTGCAGTCCTCTCTCAAATCCAGAACAATATAGAAAAACCTATTGCGTTCGCTTCAAGAACACTAAACGCTACAGAGATCAACTACGCAACCAACGAGAAAGAAGCTTTAGCTATAATATGGTCTGTCAAGAAATATCAACCATACCTGTACGGCAACAAATTTACGTTAGTAACAGACCATAAACCACTTACTTTCATTAAATCATCCGAAAAAAATTCAAAAATCTTAAGATGGAGACTTGAATTGGAGAACTACGATTATAACGTCGTCTACAAAGAAGGCAGAGCAAATGTAGTAGCAGATACGTTAAGCAGAATGCCTACAGTAGATAACGAGGTGAATATAAATATAGGAACAGATAACACTCCACGTGAATCTGAAGCAGAAAATCTTCCCAATAGGGATAGTGACATAGACACTATTCATTCTGCGGATACATCCGATGATAATTTCATCCACTTCGCAGGTCGTCCTATAAATTATTATAGGAACCAATTATTTTTCAAAATTTCAAATCTAGACACAGTAATTTTGGAAGACATATTTCCAAACTATAAACGAGTAATTATTTCGAAAAAATCATTTCAAAAAGAAGATATTACAAATTTCATAAAAGAGTTTCATAACGGTAAACAAACAGCAATCCTGGCACCTGAACAATTGTACCAGACAATCCAGGAAGTATTTCGAGAAAATTTCTCACAAAACGGCCATTTCGTTTTCGCTACAGAAAAGGTCGAAGATGTTAAAAATGAAGAGCGTCAAAATGCAATCGTAGTTAAAGAGCACGAAAGAGCCCATCGAGGGGTGAATGAAGTAGTAAATCAGATCAAACGATCCTACTTTTTTCCTAAAATGAGTAGTGTGATCAAACGACATATCAATGCATGTAACATATGCAATGTTCATAAATACGACCGAAAACCGTATAATATAAAAATATCTCCGCGACCGAGCACTAAAAAACCATTAGAACGAGTGCACATAGATATTTTTAATATCAACAAAACAAATTTTTTGTCCGTTGTTGACTCATTTTCTAAACATTTACAAATGATTCCAATCGAAACTAAAAATCTATTGGATACAACTACAGCTCTAACGAGGTATTTCACTCAATTCGGAATTCCTAACGTTATTTTCTCAGATCATGAGACAACTTTCCAGTCACTACAATTCAAAGAATACTTAAGCAATCTTAATATCCGATTGGAGTACGCATCATCATCGGAATCAAATGGTCAAGTTGAGAAAACACATTCAACTATTATAGAAATTTTCAATACAAACCGTAATAAATCGCCAAACTCGAGTATACAAACAGCGATAGAGTTATCAGTAGCTTTGTATAATAACTCGGTACACTCGTCAACCGGTTTCACACCGAACGAGATCATTTTTAATCAAAATAACTTAATAAACCCGGCAGAAATACAAGAACAAGCCAAACAAATTTTTAAAACGGTCAATACTAATTTAGAAAAAGTTATAAACAGAATAGAGAGACAAAATAACAATAAAGAAGATCCACCTAGATTACAGGATGATCAATTGGTTTATCTTAAACCAAACATCAGAACAAAATCTCAGCCAAGAGGGCTGGAAACCAAAATTAAAAATGCAAACTACAAAACTTTTAAAACAATCAGGAATATAAAAAGAAACAAAAATAAAATTAAAAGATTAAAGAAATACTAATTTTGATTTTTACTTTTCATTTCAGAAATTTTTACTATGACAATATAATTTTTATTTGAATATCTTAATTAATTAATTATCCAAAACTGATTTTACAAATCTTACAAACCAATTTTACTATTCTTATCCATGTTAATAAAAACAAGAAAAATAAAAGCAAAATTCTAAATAAAAGAAATTCTCATTAGAAATTTTTATTGCATAAAAATTAATTAATATTAGAAATTTTAGAAAACAGTTTTATCAATCGATAATATTATCATCAATAATAAATAAAATTAAATCCAAAGTTAAAAAGAATATTGAATTGAAATATTGTATTGTAGTATTGTAGTATTGTATACTGAAATTTTTACTTATTATTTTGAAACATGGTTACTTTTAAAAAGTTATTAATTTTGACTATATTTAATTGTATCAATACACAAAAATTGGAAATAAAAAATTTGCATGAAGATCCAATTCTGTTAGAAAAAATAAACGAATGTAAAATTCAAACAGGGATCATAAGGGTCATACACCCAATTAATATAACAAACCTAGAAACTACCATAGAATTAATGATGAAACATATAGTTAATAAGATAGATAAGAATGAACTTGATTTGTATACAATAGTTAAGGAAAAATGTAAAAGGTTACATAACAACTTACTACAAATAAAACCACCAAAACGTCTCCGACAACGAAGATGGGATGCATTGGGATCAGGATGGAAATGGTTAGCTGGAAGCCCAGATGCAGACGACTTAAGGTTAATCAACGCTACAATGAATGGCCTAATAAATGAAAACAACCAGCAATACCAAGTCAACGAGCAGATCAACAAAAGAATTCAGCTACTAACAAAAACAATAAATGCAGTCTTAACCAACACATCGATAACCAATAAAATAGTTCTGAGCGAGTTAGAAATTATGACAGCAATTATGCAAATTGAAACCATCGATGCAATTATTGAGGACATCCAAGATGCAATAGTAAGAACCAAAATAGCACTGCCAAGCAACAAAGTTCTTTCGTTAAAAGAAATCATTGTTCTAAAAAATCTTTTGACTGAACAAGGAGTAAATATAACAATTCCAGACGAAGCTTTAAAATTTGTAACACCCAAAATTGTTATATGTGAGGAAACACTATTATACATATTAGAGGTACCAAAATTGGAAAATTTTACATCAACAACAATAAGACTTACCCCACTAGTTGTAAATAACAGCATTATCGAAAGTTACCCACAATACCTCATCAAAAACAGACAGAAACTATACACCACCATCAACTACAACAATTTTGTCCAAAAACATACAGATCTAAAAGAATTTAAGGATAAATGCATAAAACCACTAGTCTTTGGAAATCAAGGCAGCTGCAAAGTAACATGGGAGATCAACACAGCAATACAATGGATATCTGAGGGTAAAATACTAATAAATAATGGAAAGAACGTCGAAATAGTTACTAATTGTGGACCAGATGACAGAAATTTAACAGGAAATTTTTTAATAACAATCAATAATTGTACAGCCACGATAAACAACAAAGAATTTCAAGCTTATGAAATTCAAACCGAGAATGAGGAAATCCAGGGAGCACTTCACAGTATTCAAATAGTAAGGAAAATGAAAATTGTTCAGAACATAACAGCAATCGAACAGGATACCATTCAAAACAGGAAACTGCTACGACAAGTTTTTTTGAAGCAACATCATCACGAAAATTGGATATGGACACTTTCAGGAGGTTTATCATTATCATCCATATGTGTAATCGTTGTACTATCGTATATGTGCCTGTGTAAATGCTCGATAACAAAAACAGTGCAAAATCCAATTAACCTGGAAAATACCAAAGTAGCATACAACGACCTATTAAAGAAAGCCGGCATAGTAACAAAAGTCGAGGACGACTTTTCATCACCCCAGGGAGGAGTTATAATCCCATAGTATCATCAAGTCATATAACAAAACTGCTTTCTCACGAAAAGTGCTATCAATGCAAAATAGCATAACTAGGAATATGATGGAATGTTATCAACCAGACATAACATGTAACAACATGATAGAAGAATCAAATATCATAAAACATATTATAATAGAATATGCTGAGTGGTTGTTTTGTACCTTTAGATTTATAAAATTTAGTTTTTATAGTTAGTCTAATTTTTAAACTCTGTAATGTAACATGTATTAAATAAATTGTATTAAATAAATCATTTTTTTTAGAATTTATTTATTCATGAAACATAACTATATATATATATATATATATATATATATATATATATATATATATATATATATATATATATATATATATATATATATATATATATATATATAACTATAAATTTAAAACTATAAATTTTTGATTTTAATACGGAAATGTTTGATTCAAAAACTTCTATTATTTAATTCAAAGAAATGAATATTCGATTTAAAAACGCGAAAAGTAAATTTAAAAACATCTATTTTAGATTCAAGCATGTAAATCTTTATTTTTAGGACGATAATACTACACTCAAAAACGTATATTTTAGATTCAAGAATGTAAAAATTTTAAATTGAAAAACATGTATTTCAAATTAAACACGAAAATATTTGACATAAATACCAAAATTATTAAATCAAAATGTTGCTTGTTTGATTCCAATACGAAAGCATTTGGTCCTAAGCACAAAATTGTTAAATTAAAAACATATTTTTTTAAAATTAAAACACATAAATATTTTATTTGAAAAAGAATAATTTTTATTTCAAAAATTGGTTAAAGTATAAACATAAAAAAATATTCAAAATGAATAATTTAAATTTCAATTTACATAATAATAATAATTTTATATAATAGTAATAATTGGAATAATTAATAATTGTATGTAATAGTAATAATAACAATAATATTGATTAATCAAATAATATTAATTATAGTTTTTTAATATTAATCATAATAATAATAATAATCATTCTCGTTTGATGTGTTGTGTGGAACACATCATTCTTGTTTCTAAATTTTAATTTAATATTTGAACTTTCGTGTGGTTTTATTATTACCTAGTTATTTAACTATTGTAACTATTGTGTTTGAGTGCTGATTTTTCTTTTTATATATTAAGTAAGAATTAATTTTTTGAATAATGCCAAATTGTAGTGAATGTGGTCTAAAAATAGATAGAAAGTGCAATGATATAATTGATTGTGATAACTGTAAAAATTCTTTCCATATAAAATGTGTATCATTAAATGTTGTTGATTTAAATGCGTTTAAAAAGGAAAATAATAAGTGGATTTGTAAGAAATGTGTAGATGATAGTCAGAGATCGGAATATAAAAAAATTTTATCTCAGTTGTCCGAAGTATCATCATGTATGAAAAATGGATTCGATAAATTGGAAGAGCTGATTAATCAGTTCAAATCGCTTTCCTCGGAACATGAGATCTTAAAAAATGAAAATATGTTACTGAAAGAACGAATGTCGTTTTTGGAACAAAGGATAAATGTTGTTGATGAAGATTCTCTGAAAATGAAATTTGAAGTTGTAGGTATTCCTAAAACTGAAAATGAAAATATTGTACAAATTGTTGATGATTTGTGTGTAAAAGGTCTTAATCTTGATTTAGAAAAAAATGATATAGTGAATTGTTACAGAAATAGATCAAATAAAATTATATGTGTGTGTGCTACAAAACAGGTTAAAGACGTTATTCTTAAAAAACGAAGAGAGTTGAAAAGTAACTTTACCGGTCAAAAATTTGGTTTAAATAATAACAACAAAGTTTATGTGAATGAATGTTTAACTGTTTTCAAAAGCAATTTGCTGTTCAAAGCAAATGAATTTAAAAAAAGAGGTATAGTTAAGTATGTATGGGTACGTGACAGCAAAATTATGGCGAAAAAGAAAGAAGGCGAGAAGGTCATTTATATTAACTCTCTATCAGATATTGATAAACTCAAAATTTAAATGATGAATGAAGATAATAACTTGTATTTTAATATAAATGAACCTTCTTGCCATGTAATAAATTCAACAGAATATCCTCAAAAAGATTTTAAATTTTCTGTAATCCATCAAAACATTCGCTCTATGAGACAAAATTTTGATTTCTTTGTTTTGCACTTAATGTCGTTGAAAAGTTTTCCGGATTTAATTTTTCTGAGTGAAATTTGGGTTAAGAATCATGAACTCTCTCGTTTTACAATACCGGGTTATGATCTATTTGCAAATTGTAATGTGAATATGGCTTCTGGTGGAGTCGCGGTGTTTGTGAAAAGAAACTTAAATTGTTCAACAGCTGATTGCATCAGATGCGATATAAAAATCTGTGGTGTTTTTGTTTCGTTTTTGTGTTTCTATCGTCTACATGAATTTCCTATTTGGCAGTTTCTGGATCAACTAAAAGTAATTTTACCAAAGGTTGGAACCAAAAATCTTGTTTTGGTGGGAGATTTCAATATTGATTTATTTACAAGCTCTAAGGACGTGGAAAACTATCTCACTATAATAGCATCTGTTGGTCTCAATTCTATACTGAATAAAGTTACAAGGCTTGTGAGTGGTAAATGTCTTGATCATATTTTTATTAGAAGCAATTTTAATTTAGATATAAAGTTTGAAGGAAATGTAGAGCACCATCATATTTCGGACCATGGCCTTGTGTCTTTAATAATCACTTTGCCTCAAACTAAAATTGCCAAACCTATAACTGACCCTTCCAAAAAAATAATAAATTACGATAAGTTGAACAATTTGCTAGCAGCAGAAAATTGGTCTAGTGTTTATACCTCTTCAAATTGTTCAGAAGGGTTCTCCAACTTCTTAGAAATACTAAATACACATGTGGAAAATAGCTCCAATGTTCATAAATATAAACAGAAAGATATAAAATTGAAACCTTGGATGAGTGACGAATTGCTAAAAAAAATTAATTTAAAAAAAAAACTTAGTAAAAAATTAAATAAAAATCTAAAAAATTGCAAATTAATCGAGAGAATTAGACATCTATCCTCTCAAATTAAATTTGAGTTGGAATCAACCAAAAATAATTATTTTAAAAATATGTTCAACAAGAATAATGACGCGAAAACGCATTGGCAAAACATAAATAAATTAACGGGGCGTGTTAAAAACAGTTCTAAAGTTTCGGAAATTATAACTAAGGATGGTATGTCTTTTGGTGCCTCTGAAATTTCAAATGCGTTAAACGATTTTTTTGTTGGTATTGGTGCTAATGATTTGGATGCGTCGTTAAATTTGAATAATATTGATAATACTACTCCTTTTGTTCATCAAAATCAGTTTATATATGAAACAAGTTGTAATGAAATTTTCTCAATCATTCATAGTTTGAAAAACTCCAATTCGTCAGGTTTTGATGGATTTAACAGTTTATTTTTGAAAAAAGTTTGTGTTAATATTGTTCCTATTTTGTGTCTACTCTTTAATAGAAGTATGTCTGAAGGAATTTTTCCTGAGCTTTTAAAAAAAGCTGTTGTCGTGCCATTATTTAAAAAAGGAGATCGCACTAATCCAAATAATTACCGTCCAATTTCTATGCTATCAGTATTTTCTAAGGTTTTTGAAAAAATTGTCAAAATTCGAATTTTAAGTTTTTTAAAAAAATACGATGTGTTGAGTGACAATCAATTTGGCTTTCGAAGGAAACTTAATACGGAAGATGCGTTGTTAACTGCTTTAAATATTATTTATACTGGTATAAATGAGAATATGGAAACGGGCGCTCTTTTTCTTGACATAACTAAAGCGTTTGATATGGTAAATATCAAATTATTATTAGACGTTTTATGGAAATGTGGTTTTAGAGGAATAGTGTTAAAATGGTTTGAGTCATATCTTTCTGGCAGGAAGTCATGTGTGAAAGTAAATGAAACTTTAAGTGATGAAAAACTCATTGTGTCTGGGGTACCCCAAGGATCGGTTTTGGGACCGATACTTTTCTTGATATTTTTTGATTCACTGCTACGTTGTAATATGAATGGTAAGCTGATAGCTTTTGCTGATGACCTAGCTGTAATTTATTGCGGTGGAAATAGAGAAGATATTAAAAATAGAATGACTTGTGACTTAAAGATATTTTCCACTTGGCTTGGAAATAATAAATTGGTTTTGAGTGATAAGTCAAAATGTATGTTTTTCGATCTAATTAAACCCTGGCAAGAGAGTGTCTTATTGTATCATACTAATGATTGCAATGGTATTATTTGTTCCAACTGTTTTACAATAGAGCAAGTTGATTGTTTTAGATATTTGGGTGTTTGGCTCGACCGAAGGTTGTCTTTTAAAACCCATATTGATGTTTTATCATCTGAACTTAGGAAAATTATTAGATACTTTTATATTTTACGAAATGTTTGTCCAACAGAAGTTTTAATTAATTTATACTATGCTCTTATTTATTCCAGATTACAATATGGACTTATTTGTTGGGGTGGAACATATGTTTCACACTTGAATTCCCTCCTGGTTATTCAAAAACATATTCTAAGGGTTACTAATTACAAAAATCTAAAATCACCGTCATTTCCGTTATTTTGTCACCATAGAATCTTACCACTTCGATATCTTTATGTCTTTAGAGTACTTCAAATGTTTTTTAATCGCGGCGGTCATAGATTGATTCATTTAAAATTTTATTCCCTTAGAGAAGGACAATCCTGTATTGTACCGCGTCCGTTCAAAGAACATTTCAGAAAATATCATATTTTTTTAGCACCAAAAATTTTTAATAAATTACCTAATGATCTAAAATCTATGTCTTCGTGTTATTTGTTTAAACGAGCATTATTTGAGTGGCTTTTGTCTCAAGAGTCTGTTAATTATTTATTTCAAGCGATTGTTTAGCTTTTTTTCATTCTCCACGAAATTTTTGTTTTGGTTCTCTTACTTATGTCTATTATCACAGTTTTTGCATGTTAAAATTTAAATATTATCATTATTATTTTTAAATATTAAATGTCCACACACACATCCTACTATGACTTATTTATTAAATTTTTGCATGATTATTCAATACTAAATTTTTATTTAACGAATAATCTTTATCTTATTTCCACAGGTTTCATAGTCTAAATTTTTGTTGTCCGTCAATATTGTAATTTAAAGAAGTGATTTCATTTTTTATCCAAGTTTTTGAGTTGGAGGAAATGCCATCTCAAAATTACTAACCATGCGAGTATATGGCGCAATAACCATTACCATGTAATAAAATCACTTTCTTTTTAAAAAAATTGTAAATAAAATTTTATTTTGTTAGTTTATATAATATATTGACAATTTTGTAGTTGAAATCTTGGAAATAAAGAATTATTATTATTATTATTATTATTATTATTATTATTAATAATAATTTAAGAACTGAGGATGACGTAAGTCGAAATCGATATTCTATAAAATAAAAAATAAAATTCAAATTGTTACTATAAGGAAGATTATATTATTATTAATAAAATAAAAAAATTAAAAATAAACAGTAAAAAGTATATTTTTAAATATTGCATTTGAGTAAATAAGGTTCTAGTACAGTTTCCAATATTTCTGCATACCAACTTCCGGTTGGTCATTTCCAGTTAAAAAAAATTTTTTCCAGTCGTTTATCCCTACTGTAGCTCACAATTACCGATCGCTTTTCATGAAACGCTGGTAAAAGCTTTCAAGTAGCATGAACAAATTTTATCAGCTTTTGGAGTACATTGGATAACGGGTTTGGGAGTCCACCATACAACAGGTGGTTTTTTCCACAATGTTTTTTGTTTGTTGGGAGCATAAAACAATCATTCGTGAAAGAATTTTAATGTCACTTTGGAAAAAGATGCAAACATGTATGACAATGAACTGATCAGTATTTAAGCGATAGTGAACAAAATGGTGTGGCGTCCCTGGAGCACCTGTTTTTTTTAAGCTCTATAGCATCTGTACCTGATAATCGAATTGGATGAAACTTGGGACATGAGTATATAGTACAGTTCACAATAGTTCTGCATCCCAACTTCCGATTTTTCACTTCCGGCAAAAACATTTTTCTGTACTTTTTTGAAGTTTTTTCAGTGTCTTTATGCACACTACAGACTACAATAATGAAGTGATCATGATGAAACTTATGAAAAAGATTCCAATTAATGTGAGAATATAGTTATCATCTTTTGAGACACATTCATCATAGTGGCGGG
>CAVNZG010001837.1:0-72500 GCA_963693315.1 Diogma glabrata
AGTAAATCTATTAGAGAATAGGTATAAATCAACAAATTCAAAGAAAGAGTAGATTTTACTCCTAGGTGTCAATATATGAAGATCGTCTTATCATGTTTATGTTGATAAAGGAAGAAAAAAAAAGGTGTGTTCTGTCTAGAATATTGTCGAGATATCGAGGCTATTTCAAGCAGTATATATAAGAGATGTCGTTAGAGGATAAAAGTAGTGTAAATTTGTCAGCAATAGAAAAAGTATAAAATTTAGCAGTGATATAGGCGAGTTAAAAATTAACAGTGTT
The DNA here is from genome assembly GCA_963693315.1 of Diogma glabrata. Classification (NCBI taxonomy): domain Eukaryota; kingdom Metazoa; phylum Arthropoda; class Insecta; order Diptera; family Cylindrotomidae; genus Diogma; species Diogma glabrata. The sequence continues at coordinate 281 of CAVNZG010001837.1, forward strand.
ATAAGTAGAAAGAAAAAGAATTATAAGTGGTGAAATATTGTTAGTACAAGAAGAATTAAGGGGAATAGTAATAGGGGAAATATTTTTACTGTAAACTCTTGAACGAATAAAATTATAACGCTTAGAAAATCCATTGTGTTTTAAATTTCCTGATTTAGTGATTGAACTAAATAATTGTTACTCGGCTAAGAAACGTTACAGTATACAGGGTGTCCCATGAAAGTTGTCCCACCGGTTAACTGGGGATACCTTGAAATGGCGCCAGCAACTTCTGTTCAAGCATTTTGCGAATAATTCTTTTGTTTCGCGGAAAACGATTTGTTTTGTTTTTTATTCCTTATCAAATTAAAATGCCTCTAAATTCAATAGCGAAGAAGTTAGGAGCTCGCGGTTTTTTTTTTGATTTACAAGTTTGTGGATTAAAACGAGTGAACATTTGACAAAGATTACTTTGATACTTTTGACGCTATTCCTTTACAAAGTCAATTTTTAGTTAAAATTAAAAAAAAATAATACTTTGCTTTCCAATATTTCAAAAACGGTGATATACGTCACAATTTTTTTTTCAATGGAAATGTTCCTTGAAATGTCAACTTGAAAGTAACTTTGGCTAAAACCAGTATAATCCACTTCAGTTATCTCAAACCAGAAATATCTCTCAAGCTTTCCAAAGAAGAATGGAAATGTGTATTGCGAATGAGGGATGGCCACCCATTGAAATTATCTTTAATAAATAAAAATAACTTAATATTTTTTATTAATAATTTCTTTTGGGTTTTATTACGAGGTTATTTAAGTTAAAATTGATTGATTCAAGTTCAAAATAAAATTTTGAAGTTTTAATTTTAAGAGCTGGCTCAAGATGCTCTTGAAATTTTTGGTTCTAACCAAAGGAACTTTCAAGTTGACATTTCCATTGAAAAAAAAATTATGACGTATATCACCGTTTTTGAAATAATGGAAAGCAAAGCATTATTTTTTTAAAATGTTAACTAAAAATAGACTTTGTAAAGTTATAGCGTCAAAAGTATCAAAGTAATCTTTGTCAAATGCTCACCCGTTTTAATACACAAACTTGTAAATCAAATAAAAAAACCCGTGACCTCCTAACCTCTTCGCTATTGAATTTAGAAGCATTTTAATTTGATAAGGAAAAAGAAAACAAAACAAACCGTTTTCCGCGAAACAAAAGAATTATTCGCGAAATGCTTGAACAAAAGCTGTTAGCGCTATTTCAAGGTATCCCCAGTTAACAGATGGGACAACTTTCGTGGGACACCCTGTATATGGGCCATTTCACGTCAACTTAGTCTAAAAAAAAAATTTGTTCCTCAAAATTTGGGAATAGGTTGTACTTTATTAGAAAACAATTATCGAATTTTTTCAGATTTTTTGATTCACACCGTGGCCGTCAGTTACAAACTTGTGAATTCTGTATGCAAATAGAATGCGACTGAAAAAAAATGGAAAAATATGATTTTGTTAGAATTTTGACCATACATCACGATAAAAATATTTTAAAAACTTTTTAGGGGGGACCGAAGTAACTCGGTCTGAAAAACCTAAGTGAACATTCATGAGCTCAAAGTGAAATTCTTACACCCACTTTTTTGGCATGTCTCGACGTTTTGGGACCTACTGATTCTAAAAAAAGCAAAAAAAAAATGTATGTCTGTCTGCCGGCCGGCCGCCGTCATTACCTACGCTATAGGGAAAACCGCTGGAGGGATTTCAAAATTTTTTTTTTCTAAAAATAGGTATACTTAAGGGACAGGTCTCAAAGGACGCTGTGTTCGATAACCGTACCGGAAGTGTGTCAAATAATCATTAAGTGTATCAAAAACAGGAAATTTTCATATTTTTGGCTTAGAAAACGTTCATTTTAAGCGATTACGAGTAGGAGCATTGAATTTGGAGAAATCTTGATGGTAGGGATTGGTATGTGAGATCAAAAACTAGATTTTTGCATTATAGGTTTGTTAAAAAAATGTTGTCAAGTGTGTCAAAAGAAAAATTTTTATTTATTTTTTACCCAATTTTTTGGAAAAAAATTAAATTAATTTTATGGATGAAATGAATTTTATTTTATTATTATTGAGAATTATGGCATTATGTTGTCAAGTGTCTCAAAAGAAAGATTTTTATTTTTTTTACCCAATTTTTGGGAAAAAAATAAAATTAATTGTATGTTTAAATGAAATTTATTATTATTATTATTGAGAATTATGGCATTATAAGTTTGTCAAAAAAATGTTGTCTAGTGTGTCAAAAGAAAGATTTTTATTTATTTTTTCACCCAATTTTTTGGGAAAAAATAAAATCAATTATTTGTTTAAAATGAAATTCTACTATTATTATTGAGAATTATGGCATTATAAGTTTGTCAAAAAAATAATGTCAAGTGTGTCAAAAAATGATTTCATTTATGTTTTTACCCAATTTTTTGGAAAAAAATGTAGCTGTTTTTATGACGCAAATGTAATTGAAAATGGCATGGAAATTTTTGAATTTGTTATAGTTTTTGAAATATTTTTGTAATTTTGAAAAAAGTTTGTATTTTTCATTTTGTAATAATTTTTGTAATAGTTTTAGAATTTCGGAAAAAGTTTTAATTTTTGATTTTGTAAGAATTTTTGGAATATTTTTAGAATTTTGAAAAATTTTAAATTTTTGATTTTATTATAATTTTTGGAATTTTGAAAACAATATCCATTTTTGATGTTGTAATAATTTTTGCAATATTTTTAGAATTTTGGAAAAAGTTTGAATTTTAAAGAAGTTTTGGAATATTATTGGAATTTAGAAAATGTTTAAATATTTGATTTTATTCTAATTTTTGGAATATTTTTGGAATTTTGAAAAAAGTTTCAATTTTTGATTTTGTTATAATTTTTGCAATATTTTTAGAATTTTGAAAAAATAGAGTTTTTGAATTTTATATATATATATATATTTAGACTTTTGAAAAAAGTTTCAATTTTTGATTTTGTAAGAATTTTTAGAACATTTTTAAAATTTTCAAAAATTTTAAATCTTTGATTTTATTATAATTTTTGGAATTTTGAAAAAAGTTTGAATATTTTATTTTGTAATAATTTTTGCAATATTTTTAGAATTTTGGAAAAGTTTGAATTTTAAAGAATTTTTGGATTATTATTGAAATTTAGAAAAGGTTTAAATATTTGATTTTATTCTAGTTTTTGGAATTTTGAAAAAAGTTTGATTTTATTTAATTTTTACAATATTTTTTGAATTTTGAAAGAAATATGAATTTGTGATTTTGTAATATTTTCTCGAAACGCTAAATGAAGAGGTTTTTGAGTAGTTTGCTGATTGTATCATCTTTTCACTAAATTTTGTTAATTTATGATCTTTTGTAATTTTCCGACAACGTATTGATGTTTCGTGTTAGTTTTGTAATTAATTTCTAAACAGAGATAAAAAAATTACTTGTACTTTAACAAAGAGTTATGTTTGATATACATCGCTTCCCAAAACTAAAATCCATGTCCTCATAAAAGTTGTTTGCCGAAAACTATATCAAAATCCTTAAGCCAGACCGAAGTCTTGATATCTCAGAGCTGTGAAATTTCAGCCCCTCCATATATTAAGGGTTAAAATTTTAAAACCGAGATTTTGAGAAATATGTCACGCATTTTTTCCAATTTTTTTAAAATTTTTTATTTGTTTTATTTCCTGACGATTAATTACTGTTTTGTGATGGGCATCGACCAGGAACTGGCCCCAAGAAAAAGTTCAAGTGGTACTAATATCCGCTAGAAATAGGTAGATTTCGGGACCAGACAGCTATTTGTACAAATAGAATTGGATATGTCAGATTAGTTTAAATAAAAAATTTAAGTAGAAACAGAATAATTCCAAAAATTTATCAAACCAACCAAACTAAATACATAAATGGAAACTACTTTATCAATGCAATTTCGAATAGTTTTGTTTAATTGGGTAAAACTCCTTAATTACATATTAAATCTTTTAGTGGATTAACGTTCTAACTACGTCACAACTGCAATATTACCACACATAATTTATAATCAAAAATTATCAAACAACTTTTACACCTCAAATATAATACAAATATCTATCAATTTAGGAAAACTTTTGTAAATGTGTAATCAATACAAATATATTTATTTCAACTAAACCACTTCCAAATATTCCAAATTTCCAAAGAAACTATTCCTTTCCTAATTCAAATCAATAATGAATTTTCAAAACAATAACAACAAACATTCAAAACAACATTTTTTAAATTTTTGCGAAAAAAAAAATAAAAACTCAAAAAAAGAAACAAAAGAAAATTTATTTAATATTTCTATGGGATATTTTTATATTTTTGGTTTTGTTGTAATTATATTGCGTGAGTGGCTTGAATTAGGTTAGTATAATGCCAATTGCATTGGAACTTCTTGGGTTAGAAAGCTGAAAATTTCTGAGGTTATAGTTTTGAAAGAAATATGAATTTGTGATTTTGTAATATTTTCTCGAAACGCTAAATGGAGAGGTTTTTGAGTAGTTTGCTGATTGTATCATCTTTTCAGTAAATTATGTTAATTTATGATCTGTTATGATTTTCCGGAAACGTATTGATGGTTCATGTTAGTTTTGTAATAAATTTCTAAACAGAGATAACAAAATACATGTACTTTAATAAAGAGTTATGTTTGATATACATCGCTACCCAAAACCAAAAACAACGTCCTCATAAAAGTTTTATGCCGAAAACTATATCAAAATCCTTAACCAAAACCGAGCCTTAGTTTACGCGAAATGTCGATGAGGCAATGAAGAATAAACGGAAAGCATTTCAGGCTTATAACTCGAATAAAAATCCAGAAACCCTTAGTGCCTATAAAAAAGCAAGAAATTTCAGTAGATTCAAAAAAAATTCAGACAAAGACGCGTTTTTCTAACGTGAAGCAAACAAATCCGCTGAATACCCATCTGGCTCTCGTAATTTCTCTCAGGCAATGAAATCAGATCAGCGTAATTTCACTCGATCATCTATTCCAACCTTAGTATTAAGTGACATTCCGGTGAGTGACTCAAAGGAAAAGGCGGATTTTTTGGGTAAAATTTTCGCAGAAAACTCCAACATAACTGAACCTTTTCGTTCTCCTTTACTCATTGTCCCAGCTGAAACCAAAATGAAGTCAATTATTTTTCGGAGTAATATCGTACGTAAAATGCTTTTATCGCTCAATATCAACAAATCCGTTGGCCCCGATGTTATTCCACCAATTACTCTAAAAAACCCTGCTAGACAACTAGCTCCGATTCTAAGCAAAATTTACTATTTATCTTACAAAACCCGAATATTCCCCGAGTGTTGGAAGTTAGCTAGTGTTAAACCCGTATCCAAAAAACGCAATAAGACTGACCCTAACAATTATAGACCAACTGCAACTCTGTCGGTTTTAGCTAAGATATTTAAAAAATATGTTAACTACAACTTAATGGAATATTTGGAAGTGTCACGAGCTATCGATGATAAGCAATGTGGTTTTCGTAGAAGTCATACAACAGGTGATCTGAAATCTTATAGCTAGAAATCTTATAGCTAAATTTAAATCTTATGGCATAGATGATCTTACTGTATCGTGGATTCATATTTTTCTTGCCAGTTGCCAATTTCTTGTCAATTTAGATGGCATTACATCCAATGTTTTCACAACAAATGCTGGTCGGTTTCACAACAAATGCAAAAAACAAATGCTTCCCCAAGGCTCTGCACTCTCACTAACCTTGTTTCTTTTATACATAAACGATTTACTTATCTCTACAGTGCATCCAATTCACAGATTGCTGACGATAGCACATTGCATGCTTCTCAAGCATTCCTAAAAAGTCGTTCTCAAACAGCAGCTAACAACGATAAAGAGTTGTTAATCAATTCTATCAACGAAGACCTAGAGCGTATAATGCAATGGTGAGTAACAAATCTTGTTGAGTTTAACCTAGCCAAAACCAAATTGTGTCGCCTTTCACGGACGGAACGACATAAAGACTTCCCTATTATGATAAACCACGAGAAATTACATGAGGTTAAATCGATTAAACTTCTCGGAGTTGTTATTGAAAGTAAAATGAAATGGAACAAACGTAAAAAGTTTTTCAATCCTGATCAAACTTTGCTGATCTATAAGTCCTTTATTCGTCCATGTATGAAATACTGCTGTCATGTTTGGGGAGGCGCTTGTCAGTCTACAATAAAATGTCTAGACTCTGTACAGAGAAAGGCAATAAGGTTGATTGATAAACATGAGTTAATTGATCAACTTGACTAGCTCCAACACCGAAGAAACGTTGCCGAGCTGTCAATCTATTATAAATAAAATTTTTATGATTCATCCTTTACAGAAATCCAAAACATCCTCCCATCGTGTGTGCAGTACAACCAACAAACACGAAATTCGGAAATGTCCCACCTATTTGCTGATCAAATATCCCGTTGTAGAACAGTTTCCTTTCAAAACGATTATTTCAATAGAGTAACCAACGTTCCTGACAAATTCGCCCCTCAGACATTTAAAGAAAATATCCATCGTCATTTAAAACAACTTACCTAGCTATTTTTCTATTCTCATTCCTTCCTTTTCCCTTTTCCCATCCCTCATTATTTCCCAGTTGACATGGTATTTTTGGATATTCAAAGAGTCTAAATAATGAATATTTCATATTTAGTGTGCTAAGCAAAAGAAATGCCGTTGTGTGCACAATATTGAGCTACAAGCTGGTGAGCTACCGCAGCTATCAAAATGTCCTTACAATTACATTTACGATCATTGTTTCGATTTTTTAAGTATTGTAAGCTGCTTTCCAATCGAGTGTGTAGTTATCCAAAGATTTTTTTTTTTCGGGACTGTTAGCATCCGGTTGTGCAATATGATTTTTATTGAGCATATGGTTTTTTTTGTGACACATTAAAAATTAAACTTAAAAATAGGTAGACTCTTCTATGAAATCTACCTAAAACAAAACATGGATACACATTAAATAAACTTACAATCGATTTGATTGCGCGTCCTTTAAGTAAAAATCAAAAAGTGAAATATTTGAACATTGGGCAGTACATTTGAACATTAGACGTTTACATCGAGCGAGTCTGTCCATGCTACTACATCGGGAATTGCCAAATGTATGTCTGAGATGTTGCCATTGTAACGTCGAATTGGACACACAGTTGTAATGTGTTTTATAGTTTGTTGTGGAGCGCCGCAGTCACACTCAGGGGACTCTGAAATGCCCCACTTGTAGAAAAAATCAGCACAACATCCATGATTCGTTCTTATTCGGTTTAATGTGGTCCAGGTATGACGTGGCAAATCGAAACCAGGTTGGGCAGAAGTCGGGTTAGTAATAGAAAGGCCAGTTGTGTTGTAATGTTGCCTGGAGGTGTCCCAGGCATCCAAGATATTAAAATCAGTTGCCAGCAGGTTGCTGGTAGTTTTATGTGGAAGCTTTCTTGACTTCAATCGACAACGAGTGTGGTCACCGTAATATTCGTGCAAGGGTAACGTGATGTTGTTGGTTACCTTTTTACGTTCACGCATGAGAGCATGCGAGCGTCTGAGTGCAGGTGGAGCGATATTGCTTAACACAGGGAGCCAATGTAAAGGGGTGGATCTGATAGTACCACTTATAGTACGCATCGTGGCATGCAGCTGGCAGTCAACTTTTTGAGTATGTGTGCTATTCAACCAGACTGGTGTGCCATACTCAGCCACTGAGTAAACCAGACTTAGAGCAGTTGTTCGGAGGGTAGCTGGAGTAGCACCCCATGTTGAGCCTGCCAGTTTGTGCAATATATTGTTTCTCGTTTTAAGTTTTTGTGACGTATTTTCTAGGTGGAGTTTAAAAGAAAGAGTTCTATCGAGAGTAATGCCCAGGTAATTTGGCTGTTGATTGTATTTAATGACAGTACCGTTAAATAACACTGATAGTTCGTGTTTTGCCAGTTTGTTGTTTAAGTGGAAACAGGAGCTCTCGGTTTTACTTAGATTGGGAAATAAGCTCCACGTTCGAAAATAGTCATTCATTATCGCTAGGTCAGTTGAGAGCAAATCCTCCAAAACATCCATGTCTTTGTTTTGAGTGGCCAGGGTCCAATCATCAGCGTAACCAAATTTCTTTGATGTTGTGTCAGGAATGTCATGAATGTACAAATTAAAAAGTAATGGCGCCAGGACGGAACCCTGTGGTAAACCATTGTTAAGCATTTTAGTCCTACTACAGGAATTATTTATATGAACTTTGAATACACGATTACTCAGCATGTTGTTAATTAAACGCGAGATTTTGCTACAAGGCATTGCATTGAACAGCTTATATATAATCCCAATTCGCCAGACCATGTCATATGCTGCAGTAAGATCGATGAATACTGCGCCTGTTTTTAGTTGTTTTTGATACCCAGCTTCGATATAGGATGTTAGAGCGAGCAGTTGGTCAGTGCAACTGCGATTGGGACGAAAACCAGCTTGTTCGACTGGGATCTGATCATTCAATATCGGTGTGATACGACTGTATATGAGCCGTTCTAGTAATTTATAGCAGGTGCTCAAAAAAGCAATCGGGCGATAGCTTCCTGGTTCATTGGATGGTTTACCTGGCTTAAGTATCGCTATCACTTGCGTAGTCTTAAAATGTTTTGGAAGATTGCCGGTTTCTAGGACATTCGAGAAAAATTTAGTTAGCCACTGTTTAACATTTTTTCCAGCATTCTTAAGAAATTCTGGAAAAATGCCATCGTAGCCAGCTGCTTTTCCATTTGCAATATGATAAAAAAAAAAAAAAAAAAAAAAAAAATTAAATATGATAAAAAATATCGAGATATTTCACCTCAAACCTTTTTCTGCTAACTTCACTTCGTTGAATATTATGTCAAACTGGACCGCACAAAGTCATGGACTTATACGTCGAACCGTAAAGGTCAGTTTTATTTCAATTAATTTTATCAAAACGATAAATTTAGCCCGAAAAACACATATTCAATTTTATCAAGAATAATTAATTCAAAAATGCAAACAAAAGCGTAAACAACTCTTAAAAACGCTCAAAATAAAATATTTATATTGACTCTTAAATTCAAAACATTTATTAGTAAGCAACGGATAGTCAGAAAAAAATTGAGTACTAATTTTTTAATCATTTTGTTACATCGGTTAGAATTTAAAAAAATGCATGTATAAAATAGTATACAGTTCAAACAAATTTTTTCTGTGACAGTTTAAAAAAATTAATTCATATAGAAATCTTTTCAGGCTTAAGGAAAATGTTTACATCCGCTTTCAAATTCTAGATTTTTTTTCAATAGTTGATCGAATTCAGATGAAAGTGTTTAACATGTGTAATTGAATGGCTAAAACGACATAACCAAAAGTGATAAAAATATAAAATGGAAATACAATATGGTGAAGTTTGTTGTATAAACTATAAACTAACAATAAAGTTGTAGCTGATTTTTGTTTTGTTCAGAGTACAGTTAACAGTTTACATAAAAAATAAAACAGATTGTTCCATTCCGGTTGGGAATATTTTTGAATAAATTTCATATTCAATTGTAAATATTCGAATTGAATTTTCTATCGATGAAATGTATTATTCGTTGATTTTTATGTCACAGTTTCCGTACGTGCTACACAACAATAGATTTTGAATTTTTTTAATCGAATTCATAAACATCAAGTAATTTAATCAGTTGATTATTTGAAGTGAAGTGAAAAACTATTAAAATTGATGATATATTGCATTTATTGGGTTCGTTGTGCCGTTGTGGGTTCGTTGTGCCTTAGAATTGCTCAAAAAACATTCAAACGAGCTGTGAAAAGCTTAGTAACTGATTAAATAAATAAAACTCAGTTTTCAGTCGATAAATTAATTAGAGATTATTTAAGTTTTTATAAATTTAACTAAGTGAACTATAATGTGTAAGGGTGATAATAATTTTAGTAACTATCATAAATGTAGCTCATAGGACAACAATAAAATATCTTTAAAATTGCACTAACATGTCGAAATAACAAATATCTAGGACCTAGGTCGTATCATGAAAATGCAACACATTCATTCATATAATTACTATTTATTCAATTTTACAGTCTACATTGAAAACATTTGTTTTGTAGATTTGAACAAAATAAATTTTTTATAAAAATAAATATGAAATGAAAATTGCCACGATTTATTTGTTTTGAACAAAAAAAAAGTTATAACATCACATCACATTTTGTAAACTAAATTAATTCAACAAAAAAAATATGGAGGGGCTGAAATCTCAAGCTCTGAGATATCAAGACTTCGGTTTTGGTTAAGGATTTTGATATAGTTTTCGGCATAAAACTTTTATGAGGGTGCATTGTTTGTTTTGGGCACATTGGGCGCATTGTTTTTAGTTTTGGGCAGCGATGGTAAGGTACATGTTTTTATCTCTGTTCATTTTTTTTTTCTCAATTCCAAAATTTATTACAACACTAACACGCAACATCAATACGTTGCCGGAAAATCATGATAGATCATAATTTAACATAATTTATTGAAAAGATGATACAATCAGCAAACTACTCTAAAACCTCTCGATTTAGCGTTTCGAGAAAATATTACATAATTCTCAATAAATTGCAAAAATTATAACAAAATCAAAAATTTAAACTTTTTTCAAAATTCCAAAAATATTCCAAAAATTAGAATAAAATCAAACATTTAAACTTTTTCTAAATCCTAATAATATTCCAACAACTCTTAAAAACTCACAAATTCAAACTTTTTCCAAAATTCTAAATATATTGCAAAAATTAAAACAATATCATAAATTGAAACTTTTTCCAGAATTATCAAAAATTATAATAAAATTAAAAATTAAAAATTTTTCAAAATTCTATAAATACTCCAAAAATTCTTACAAAATCAAAACTTGAAACTTATTTCAAAATTCTAAAAATATATATATAAAATTCACATATTCCAATTTTTTTTTTTTCAAAATTCTAAAAGTGTTGCAAAAATTATAACAAAATCAAAAATTAAAACTTTTTCCAAAATTCTAAAAATATTGCAAAAATTGTTAGAAAATTAAAAATACAAACTTTTTTCAAAATTCCAAAAATATTTCATAAACTAAGTAAAACAAATTCAAAAATTTTTTTCATGTCACATTTACGTCATACAACAACCAATTTTATTTTCCAAAAAATTGACTAAAAAAATAAATTAAATCATTCTTTTGACAAACTTGACAAAATTTTTTTGACAAACTTATAATGCAAGAAAATTCTCAATAATAATAATATCATTTTCATATCATACAAATAACTAATTTTTTTATTTTCCAAAAACAAATAAAGAAAATCATTTTTTGACACACTTGACATTATTTTTTGGTCAAACTTATAATGCCATAATTCTCAATAATAATAATAAAATTTCATGTCATACAAATAATTAATTTCATTTTTTCTTCACAAAAGTTGGGTAAAAAATAAATTAAAATCTTTCTTTTGACGCACAACATTTTTTTGACAACCTTATAACGCAATAATCTAGTTTTTGTCTTACATAGCAATCCCGACCATAAAGATTTCTTCAAGTTCAATGTTTCTATTCGTAATCACTTAAAATGAACGTTTTAAGCAAAAAATATGCAAATTTCCTTGTTTTCTTCCGGTACAGTTATCGAACACATCGTCCTTTCGGCTCTTCCCACTGAAAACCTATTTAACGAAAACCTGTTTAAAGAATTGTAAACCTATTTAAACAAAAAAACAATTTTGAAATCTCTTCAGCGGTTTTCTAGATTTCGTCGGTTGTGAAGGCCGCCTCTTCCGCCTCTATGGTAATCCGCCATTGGATATAAAAATACATGTACTTTAACAAAGAGTTTTCTGTTTGATATAAATCGCTGCACAAAACTAAAACCAATGTCCTCATAAAAGTTTTTTGTCGAAAACTATATCAAAATCTTTAACCCAGACCGAAGTTTTGATATCTCAGAGCTGTGAGATTTCAGCCCCTTAATGTTTTGTATGAAATGTGTATCCCAATCGTTTAAAAAATTCTTAATTTAACTGAGAATAATATGTCCAACGAATTTACATTTAAAATAATTTTTATTGCTTACCATAAGGCCAATACAAACCAATTGGTAAACAAAAATTTGCTTAATTTGTTTTAATAGAAGTTGTTTTTGTCAAAAAATAATCAAAACAAGAAGAACCATAACTCAAACAAGACAATTAACAGGAAAACAAATTTTTCGTGAAAATCTTTCTTTTAACAAAACCATTTTTTTAAGTTTATTATTTCTTGCCCATTTATCTAATTTCCATAATAACAATATATACGTACCCACAAAATTGTTATTCAATTCGAGTTTAGAAAATTTTATTTTCATTTTCAACATAAAAGAAAAAAGAAAAAAAAGGAGGAAATGAACAAACATTTTCAAGAGTCTCAGTTGGTAATAAAATGTCGTTTTGGACTTTAGTATATCTTGTGTAAAATTTATCTAAATTTAACAAGAGAAAAGAGTAGAAGCTAAGACCAAATTTTATTTCACGAACTCAAAAGAAAATGACTAAAATGAAAAATTTGAGGTTTTAAAATGTGTAAAAAAATTTGCGTGGTTTTCATGGAGAGGAGATTTTGAGGATGCAACAGTTTTGGTATAATAAACTGATTCTTTTGGGTGAAACCTGCTACAATGTGTCAAGAAAGATTCCGTTGAAAAAGTATATGCCTTTTCTTTAGAAAGAACCTGAAATTGTAGAATTGGTTTATTTCTGGCAAAATAAATATTTAGTAAAACAAAGAATGTACAATAGTCAAACAAAACAAAACGGGATAAAATTTTCATGAAGTAACTAATCTTTTATAGATGAGATACATTTGTTTGTCACAATTTTATTGAAATATATGCCTGTTATGCTAATTAGCGACTATGGTTAGTTGTCTCTAAATATTTTTTTCGAGATATAATTCCCTTTATGCGCTTGTTCTTTCTGTGATATTTATGCTCGATGGAGAAGCGTTGGGAGCTACCAGCTTCAAATATTCACCATGGTTATTTGGAACAGTATTGTAATTACCATGGCAGCCGGTATCGATGAAATTACATTTTCAAATATGCTTTTTGTTAGGCTTAGAGGCCATTTTTGATTAAATTTATTATCATTTTTATTTATTTAAATAAAATGTGTTGTACTAGTATGCTTACCTTCCACATCAGTGTTATACCTGGGGTTAGGTTAATTTAAATAAAACACTTAAGCTTTGTTTATAAAATATAGAAGAACTTTTTATTTAATTTCAATCTAACCACTTTAGTTTTAATTTTTGTTTTACGAATTTATTTGTAAAATGATTATTTTATTTTATTTTTTTGTTGTATTGACACTTTTATTCGTTTTTAACTCTTTTTTTTTCAACACACGTATGGTTAATAATTATTAAATTAAAACTTTATTTTGAAACTATAAAACTCCTTAATGAAGTTTAATTTGAACTCAATGATTTATATTAATGCATCTTCTTGTATACTAGAAACTATTTTATCCACGACTACTAAAGAATATATGCTTTCCATGCGTATGTCTTCCATTGTAATTGTATTCATTCCACAACTAGTGAATTTGATTAAAATTCTTTAACAGCTCTATTAGACAAAGAGCCCGCGACGGCCAGACCTTCGCTATTTTATAAAAGCTGAAAGTTTTTCTGCGCATACCCCCTACTCAGGTAGGAAAGATTAGCGACATATGAACTTTGGATCATAGTGGCTTTGGCAGGGAGCAGGTTCCAAAGGGGCCTCCAAAGTTTCGTGAAAGTATAAAAGCTAATTTTTTTATATATTCTTCGGGATAGTATAAGAAGTCACGTCATCCATTGCCAGACACTTACTATCGTGGGAACCCCATGCCAGACACCCTTAAACTTTGTTACTACCTGAGTAGGGGGTATGCACAGAGAAAATTTCAGCTTTTATAAAATAACGAAACTCTTAGTCTATATAGTTTATTAAATATTCCCTTAACTAATCAAACAACAAACTTGTTTTGTTTTTCGCTATCTTTGATGTATTTATTTCAATATGGCGATACAAATTTTTGCATGAAAACTGAAAATTAAACGAAATACTTTACAGTCGTGGATAAAATAGCATCTTGTGTTCGCTTAGGATGATGGCAATTCTTCACTCGCATGATTCCGTCCACTCGCTACGCTCGTTTCGCGAAACTTCATCCTCGTGAAGAATTGCCTTCATTCTAAGCTCATACAAGAATCTACTATTCTTTAAAACTATTTCTCTTGGAATTCGTTCTTAAAACTATTCTTTGATTTGAGTTTTGACTGATACTAGTTCCCCACCGCAGAAATTTACTATGTAATATAGCAAATATTTGATATTAGTTTGATTTCTCACCGTTCATATTATATTAAGATAATGTTTCGGTGGGAAACCAAACCTAACTTGACACTAGAATAAAATTGATATATCAAAATACCGTACTGTCAATTTTATATTTGATATTAGCGTTTTAGTTTTTAAAATGGAATTACAACCCAGAGAAAATTAAACTAGATTTAGACCAGCCCTGCCACTGTTTTTGAACAGCATAAAATACATATAAGTTTTATTCCACAACGCCTTTTTTAAATAATTCTCTCACGAAAACCAAACGTCTACGTTGACTACGTTTTTCATGTCCTATTCCTTTATTATGCTATACTTAACATATCCATATTATAATCAACAATTACTACATACACTTTAATTTATTAAATATCAGAAATGAATCTTACAAGCTAAAAATCGCAAGAAAACACAATGTTTACAAATTTCATAAAATGACATTTCACCTATAAAATAATAATTACGTTTCACACCGTGGATATTATACTTTATTTGATAAGTATCATAAATTTCGGTAGAAATTTGCGAGTTTTTTAATACAACAAAAAAAATTACTCAAACAAAATTTTGACGAGCACTTATCTTACAGCTAACCATGAAAAAATCTAATTTCGAACTGCTTTATTTCACCATTGTAATAATATTATAGCCGTTATATGGCTCAAAGCATATAAATATTCTTTAAATCTGAAATGGTAACATATTTTAAAACTAAAAAGCTGAAAAAATAACGAAAAATAGATATAATTTAATATTTATGGAATGAGTTTTTATTTTCACTTAACTTTCACTTAATTTTCACTAAAAATTCGGCGTAGTTAACATACGTTTTAGTAGAGATGGCATGCACTTCCTTTTTATAAATATATACATTCAATCAATACTTCTTTCCGAAACTACTTTACCTACTTTCCTACTTCAAAAGTTTGACAGCTGTGAGCAGCTGATTTGTATTTTCAATAATGTAATTTGAAAAGTTTAGGTGATTATATGGCGATTATATCTACAAGACAACATTATCAAAGGTCTGAATAAAAACAATGTATTGTTATATTTATTATATTTATTTATTTATTTATTTACACCAATTTACAGACTTAATTTATACAAATCATTGCGTCTGCTCAGAATGACAACCAATACTTACAAAATCCCCGCCTATAAAATCATACAATATTTACAATTAAAAAGAAAACGCTTACATCATGTAATAAAGTTTGTCAAGAAATAAAAGAAACAAAAGGTTAAAAATACTCGAAATCAAAAGTTTTCCTTAATAAAAATAAAAGCTTCTTTCTTGAATTTAGTTAAGGAAACCCAGTTCACGAATGGCGATAGGAATTTATTCTAAACTTTAGAGATACCATATACAAAAACGGACCCGTGGCACTGTTTCCAATTGTTGTATAGCACAAGTAAATGACCAGTGCGGACCGATCTAGAAAAATCCAATTTACTATATAGGCAGCTTGGCATTTGAAGCTGAATAAAAACGGCAATTATAAAGTCAAAAAATTGTTTCAAGCTTCAACCAAGGATTGATGTTGAGTATTCACAGACATGATCAAATTTTCTCAGGCTGAAAATGTATCGTATACAGGAATTAAATGCAATCTTTAGTTTAGTAAAGGAATCCGAATCCAGATTAAATAGTATAGTCATTATATGGCTCAAAGCATTAAAATATTCTTTAAAACTGAAATTGTAACATATTTTAAAACTAAAAAACTGAAAAAAACAACGAAAAACAGAAATAATTTAATATTTATGGAATGAGATTTTATTTTCATTTAAAAATTCGTCGTAACTACGACGGTAATTTTTAATAGAGATGGCATTGATTTCCTTTTTTCGAAATACATTTTACATTCCTACCTTACTTAAACTACCTTACCTACTTTCCTATTTGAAAATTTTGACAGATACTTATTTTGAAAACATTCAATAAATATTATTTCTTCCAAATCAAGGTTGCTTTTGTTATTTTTAATATAGTTTTTATCTTAAATTACTACAGTTAAATGAAAAGAAAAAGTTAAGTTAAACTTATATGATTAATAATTATTAATTATTAAACTTATTTGATTAATAATTGTTATATAGTATCAACTATGTTTTTATGTTTTATTTAGGAATTATGGCATTATGTTTTATTTAGCTTTAAAACCAGACACTCCGGCTGAGCTTGTGAAAGAGTTCATTCCCTTAGCTGATATGATTTTACTTATGACCATTGAACCCGGTTTTGGTGGTCAAAAATTTATGAGTGAAACTCATATGATGGTATCGAATCCAGATCAGTGGATAGAACCAATGGCCGATGCTGGTGTTGATCAATGTACTCTTCATGTTGAACCGGTTCAAACAATGGTTGCAGAAGTTTCAAGGAAAGTTAAAGACGCTGGAATGAAAGTTTTAGCTTTTAAACCATGCACTCCGGTTGAGCTTGTGAAAGAGTACATTCCCTTAGCTGATATGATTTTAATTATGACCGCTGAACCTTGTTTTGGTGGTCAAAATTTATGAGTGATATAATGCCAAAAGTGGAATGGCCACGTGAAAATTACCCCAACATCAGATATAGAGGTTGATGGAGGAGTTGGGCCAGAAACAATTAATGAGTGTGCTAAAGCTGGAGCAAATATGATTGTTGCTGGTACAGCAATTATTCGTGCTACTAATCAAAAAGATGTAATATCACTTTTAAAAACTCTACAGTAGTTTACACTGGTAGTATCATAAATATTGTTACGTTTTTCCAAACTTCCTTCGAATTTGCCTACTCACAATTCGATAAACGCAATTCCCAATCTCTTCCTGAGTTCGATCACTGATTAGTAAGCACAAACACCAGGTTTTATTAAGTATTCAACACCTTAATTGTTTCACAACAACAGGAAAACAATACAGCAAACAATATTCTTGACTAGAATATTCTTCCAACAGCTTCAGAAACTCCAACGGTTTATTGTAGAAATTTCCAGTAACTCAACGTTCAAAATAATACACAAATTATTTCTATTTAATAACACTTATAACTTTATTTACAAAAACTTTACACAAAAACTAATTTAAAGATCACTTTTATAATTTTTAACTTCACAATCGCAGGTTTAAAATAAACTAATTAAAAACTACAAGAAACAATTTCCTTATATACCTTCTGCTTAATCTCTAGAAATTTCTAGGTAACTTTTTAGAAACCTTGAGAAAATATTAGACTATTCGGTTATTTTACGTTACGTTGATTTGATTTATAAAATCATAAAACAAATAGACCTTAATTCTAAGAACATGTACAACAACAACAACACTATTTCATTCACTTTCTGTTGTGTTTTGTTGATTTTATTTTCCTGGAAGTGACCGTAATCGTTTAGATCTTTCTGTAATCGTCTAGATTTTTCTGCAATCGTAACAATACCCTCCACTTAAGCCTGTTCGTCCCGAACAGGATCTAGCTCTCCTTTGTATAAGGCCAATCTTTCCAAATGTACTACTTTCGCTTTGCCTCGATGGCCTTTCTTAATTCTATAAACTACGTCATTCAACTTTGTTATAATGTTGTAAGGTCCTTCCCATGCAGCTTGCAGTTTTGGTGATAACCCTCGTTTTCGTTGTGGGTTGTGTAGCCATACTAATTGTCCTTCTTCAAAACCTTTATTATTAGATCGTATATCATATCGGGCTTTCATTCTATCACTAGTCAGTTGTATCTTCTGCCGAACAAGCTTGTGAATATCCTCAAGGTTCTCCCGGATTCGGATGACGTATTCTTGCGCAGACAATGATGTTGATGGTACCGCTCCAAATTTGAGGTCTCCAGGAAGTCTTAAATCACTTCCAAAAATAGTTTGAGCTGGTGTCATGGTCGTGGTGTCATGAACTGCTGATCTGTATGCCATCAAAAATAAAGGAATGTGTTGATCCCAGTTACGTTGATTCTTACTGACCACTTTGGCTAGAAATTCCTCCAAAGTAGCATTGAATCTCTCAACCATCCCATCTGACTGTGGGTGTGAAGCTGTCGTCCTCGTTTTGTTAATCCCCAGCATTTGACAAATTTCCTGGAATACAGCTGACTCGAAGTTCCGTCCCTGATCGGTGTGGATCTCCATAGGAACTCCATAGCGGCTAATCCAATTATTTATCACAGCTTCAGCGATTGTGGTTGCTTCCTGGTTGGGAATCGCATACACTTCCGGCCACTTACTGAAGTAGTCCATTATCACAAGCACATATTTATTCTGATTATCAGTTGTTGGAAATGGTCCCGCTACATCCATTGCGATCCTTTCAAATGGAGCACCTACATTGTATTGCTTCATTTTTCCATGACTTCTTCGTACGGGTCCTTTCACCGCCGCACATTTATCGCATTTTTGACACCACTCCACAATTGATTGCCGAGTCCCTGACCAGTAAAACCGTTGTCGTATTTTTGCAAGAGTCTTATTGATCCCAAGGTGACCTCCACTCGTTCCTTCGTGATACTCCTTCAGTACTGCTTCTATTTTCCCTTTTGGTACCACTGTAAGGGATTGCTTTATCTTGCCATCTGAGCTTTCCCATATTCTCTTTAGGCATCCATTCTCTAACTGGAGACTGTCCCATTGCGCCCAGTACGCCTTCAAAGTTGGAGTTTTATCAGAAATTTCTCCCCATACTGGTTTGCAACCCTTTTCCTTGAACTCGATGATGGGTGCAATATCCGGATCTTCTAATTGATCTTTTCTTATGGCTTCAGCTGTCCATTCATCGTCAGGTTTCAGGTCCATTCATCGTCTGGATTTTTGAACTGGAGTAACCACCTTAACGCACCATGGTCAGTTCTGAGATGAAATTTCTGACCATACAAGTATTTATGAAAATGTTTGACGCATTCCATAATGGCCAATAACTCCTTCCGGGTAACACAATAATTTCGCTCCGGCTTTGATAACATTTTCGAGAAATAAGCTATCACCTTTTCCTGACCATCTATTTTCTGCGACAATACTCCTCCTATACCTTCATTACTGGCATCAGTATCCAAAATAAACTGAACATTTGGTATAGGATAGGATAGAATTGGAGCCGTACACAATCTCTTTCGGAGCTCCACAAATGCTTGTTCCTGAGGTTCATTTCATTCAAATGCTTTATCTTTTCTTGTTAACTCATGCAGACTTTTGGCAACGTTGGCGAATCCTGGCACAAACCGTCTGTAATATGTGCACAATCCAAGGAAGCTTCGTAGTTCATGTAGGTTCTTTGGTCTTGGCCAGTTCATAACTGCTGCAATCTTGTCAGAATCTGTATGAATTCCCATTGCCGTAACCTTGTGTCCCAAATATTTTACTTCTTCCTTGAAAAGTGAACACTTTTTGGGACTTAACTTTAAACCGGCTGCTTGCAACCTTTCCAGTACTTCCGCCAAGTTCCTCAAGTGGTCATCAAAGTCTTTTCCCATGACGATGATGTCATCCAAATATACAAGGCATGTTTTCCAGTGCAAGCCTTTTAGTACCCGTTCCATTAATCTCTCGAAAGTTGCGGGCGCGTTGCATAACCCAAATGGCATGACATTAAATTGCCATAGTCCATTCCCTACACTGAACGCTGTTTTCTCCCGATCTTCATCCGCAACTTCAACCTGCCAGTAACCACTCTGCAGATCCAATGTTGAAAACAATTTTGAGCCCGATAATGTATCCAGTGTATCATCAATCCTAGGCAATGGGTAGCTATCCTTCTTCGTAACTATGTTTAGTTTCCTGTAGTCAACACAAAATCTCAAGCTCCCATCTTTCTTGCCAACTAACACCACAGGTGAGCTCCAGGGACTGTCTGAAGGCTCAATCACACCAGCTTCTTTCATATCTCTCACCATTTTATCAGCTTCCTCTCTTTTAGCTAATGGTAATCGTCTTGGTGCCTGGCGTATCGGCTTTTCTGCTCCGGTGTCAATACGATGTTTTACCATATTGGTTCTGCCATTCCCTTCAGGTGTACTACAGCATACAGACTTGTGCCGCTCCAACAATTGACGTGCTGCTTTCTTCTGCTCTTCTGAAAGTCCTTCTGTCCATTTCTGCACAAGTTGTTCCATTTCTGCTTTTTGTTGTTTTGTGTTGACCGAGCTATTGATGTTTTTCTGCTCGCACTTTATTATTTTAGCTACCTCTTTACATTGTCCTATGATTGATCCTTTTTTCATTGTTTTCTGCGTATCTGACAGATTTAAAACTCTTACTGGTATTTTGTAATCAGCATCCGATCTAACTAAGGTTTTCCCTATAATGACTTCTTTACAATTTTGATGTTCTTCTTTGTTGGCTTCTACAACCCACAACCTGGGTGACCCAGAACCTCCTTCCAATTTTCCCCAAATGATTGTTTCTGATTGGGGTGGCAGCTTTTCCCTGTGATCTAATATTATTCGACGAACACAATTCGAATCTTCACCATTAAATTGGAGTGGCAACTCAACATTTCCGTAAGTGAGTACTCCTTTGCCAGCATCAATAACGAATCCATTTGGCCTCATGAAGTCCATGCCTAGGATGACTTCATCCACAATGTCAGCTACCACCACTTCATGTTGAAAGTGAGTATTCCCTATTTCAAAGTTGACCACTTTCTTTCCTTTAATACTTGCACTTTCGCCAGTAGCTGTCTGCATCCGGTATCTCCCTGCTGGTTTTAGTTTCCCTTTCACAATATCAGTGTGGACAATTGTATTTGTTGCTCCCGTATCTAACGTGATGACACAACTTTTTCCATCAATATTAGCCCTAACAGTAAGGCTGTCACCTCCCCTTGTCAATATCGAAACATGGATGAAGGTTATGGGGCAATCGGTTGTGGGAGCCAGCTTACGCCCCTTTAGGCTGACTCGTTGTAGTTTAACTGATGCGGTGCTGCTCTATCGTCTTCCCTAGCTTGCTGCACCCGTTCTTCTGCTTGACGTCGCTGCATAGGCGATGCTGATCTTGCTCGTTTCCTTCTAACATCTCGACATTCTCTCGAAATATGGCCCAACTTGCCACATAACCAGCATCGAATTCTATCACTTCGTATACTCTCTCGTGGTCTTGACTTGTAGTTGTTTTCATCAGCCAACTCCACCCGGCGTATTTTAATTGATGGTTTAATAATTGCTTGCGCAGTTTCATTCGTTAAGGCATAAGCAATAGTTTCTGCGAATGTTGCTTTTGGCGACAACATTACTGCTTTTCGTGTTTCTGGATCACGAATACCATCAGTAAACGCCTCGATCTTCATTTTCTCCATAAAATTCGGTGGAGTATTCGAGTGTGCCAAATGTACAAGGCGTTCTACTGCCGAAGAATAGTCCTGAATGCTTTCTCCATTCCGTTGCAAGCGACCCTTTAACTCGATCCGGTATAGCTCCTTTTTGTGGTCGCTGCCATATTTTCGTTCCAACGCATTCATCACTTCAGCATAACTTTTGCGATCGTTTTCTGGTACTGCCTGTAATGCTTCAGCTGCTTCTCTTTTAAGTGCAACTATCAATGCAGCAAGACGATTTTCGGCGTTCCAAACATTTTGATCTGCTGCGGTCTCGAACTGGAACTTGAAGATGCCGAAAGATGTGGTACCGTCATACGATGGTGGTTTCAATTTAATATTTGCTATCTGTTGTACCACCTGTGAAGTAACTTTAGCTGTTTCAACATCCTGCAACCTCTTCTCAAAATCGTCAACTTTAGTTACAACTTTATTCAAGTCACGCTCAAATTCTTCAATTTCGTTTTGAATTTTCTCGACTTTTACATCAAATGCCGTTGACATTTGTAGAAGCTTCTCGTCTAAGTGTTGATTTATGCTAATATTCAACTCATTTATTTGCTGGTTCATCTCATCTTTATTTGCAGCAAGTGTTGCAGTAATCTCTTCTTTGGTAGCAGCCATTTGTTGATTGATGTTGCAGCTGATTTCTTCCTTATTTGCAGCCATATTATTGTTGACTTTCTCCAACTGTTGATTCATGTTGGCATTTACGGCATCCAGTTGCTGATTCATTTCTTGTTTATTGGCAACCATATTAGCGTTTACGGCAGCCAATTGCTGATTCTGTTGACTGATGTTCAAACTCATCTGTTGCATCATAGTCATTAACTGTGTAAAATCACAATTTCCAGATGGCAATGAAGTTGTTGTTTCTGCAACAAAACTTTTCTCCTCATCAGCTGTCACTAGATCATTATTTGTACTAATCACTCCAAACTGGTAACTTTCCACAACTACCACTGACTTCCAAAGCTTCTCGAAGCCGAATCATTAATTCAGTCTTGTTTCCACTTGTTGACAATCTACGTTGTTCTAGTTCTTTCTTTAACTCAAGAACCTTCAATTCACTTAATAAAACCATTATTACAGCTAACTAATCCGCCGATGTCACCAATGTTACGTTTTTCCAAACTTCCTTCGAATTTGCCTACTCACAATTCGATAAACGCAATTCCCAATCTCTTCCTGAGTTCGATCACTGATTAGTAAGCACAAACACCAGGTTTTATTAAGTATTCAACACCTTAATTGTTTCACAACAACAGGAAAACAATACAGCAAACAATATTCTTGACTAGAATATTCTTCCAACAGCTTCAGAAACTCCAACGGTTTATTGTAGAAATTTCCAGTAACTCAACGTTCAAAATAATACACAAATTATTTCTATTTAATAACACTTATAACTTTATTTACAAAAACTTTACACAAAAACTAATTTAAAGATCACTTTTATAATTTTTAACTTCACAATCGCAGGTTTAAAATAAACTAATTAAAAACTACAAGAAACAATTTCCTTATATACCTTCTGCTTAATCTCTAGAAATTTCTAGGTAACTTTTTAGAAACCTTGAGAAAATATTAGACTATTCGATTATTTTACGTTACGTTGATTTGATTTATAAAATCATAAAACAAATAGACCTTAATTCTAAGAACATGTACAACAACAACAACACTATTTCATTCACTTTCTGTTGTGTTTTGTTGATTTTATTTTCCTGGAAGTGACCGTAATCGTTTAGATCTTTCTGTAATCGTCTAGATTTTTCTGCAATCGTAACAATATGTTATTGTTCCTAATTTTAAGATGATTTTTTAACTTGGGCTGGATATGGATTTAGATATGGATATGGATATGGATATGGATATGGATATGGATATGGATATGGATATGGATATGGATATGGATATGGATATGGATATGGATATGGATATGGATATGGATATGGATATGGATATGGATATGGATATGGATATGGATATGGATATGGATATGGATATGGATATGGATATGGATATGGATATGGATATGGATATGGATATGGATATGGATATGGATATGGATATGGATATGGATATGGATATGGATATGGATATGGATATGGATATGGATATGGATATGGATATGGATATGGATATGGATATGGATATGGATATGGATATGGATATGGATATGGATATGGATATGGATATGGATATGGATATGGATATGGATATGGATATGGATATGGATATGGATATGGATATGGATATGGATATGGATATGGATATGGATATGGATATGGATATGGATATGGATATGGATATGGATATGGATATGGATATGGATATGGATATGGATATGGATATGGATATGGATATGGATATGGATATGGATATGGATATGGATATGGATATGGATATGGATATGGATATGGATATGGATATGGATATGGATATGGATATGGATATGGATATGGATATTGATATGGATATGGATATGGATATGGATATGGATATTGATATGGATATGGATATGGATATGGATATGGATATGGATATGGATATGGATATGGATATGGATATGGATATGGATATGGATATGGATATGGATATGGATATGGATATGGATATGGATATGGATATGGATATGGATATGGATATGGATATGGATATGGATATGGATATGGATATGGATATGGATATGGATATGGATATGGATATGGATATGGATATGGATATGGATATGGATATGGATATGGATATGGATATGGATATGGATATGGATATGGATATGGATATGGATATGGATATGGATATGGATATGGATATGGATATGGATATGGATATGGATATGGATATGGATATGGATATGGATATGGATATGGATATGGATATGGATATGGATATGGATATGGATATGGATATGGATATGGATATGGATATGGATATGGATATGGATATGGATATGGATATGGATATGGATATGGATATGGATATGGATATGGATATGGATATGGATATGGATATGGATATGGATATGGATATGGATATGGATATGGATATGGATATGGATATGGATATGGATATGGATATGGATATGGATATGGATATGGATATGGATATGGATATGGATATGGATATGGATATGGATATGGATATGGATATGGATATGGATATGGATATGGATATGGATATGGATATGGATATGGATATAGATATGGATATGGATATGGATATGGATATGGATATGGATATGGATATGGAAATGGATACGGATATGGATATGGATATGGATATGGATATGGATATGGATATGGATATGGATATGGATATGGATATGGATATGGATATGGATATGGATATGGATATGGATATGGATATGGATATGGATATGGATATGGATATGGATATGGATATGGATATGGATATGGATATGGATATGGATATGGATATGGATATGGATATGGATATGGATATGGATATGGATATGGATATGGATATGGATATGGATATGGATATGGATATGGATATGGATATGGATATGGATATGGATATGGATATGGATATGGATATGGATATGGATATGGATATGGATATGGATATGGATATGGATATGGATATGGATATGGATATGGATATGGATATGGATATGGATATGGATATGCATATGGATATGGATATGGATATGGATATGGATATGGATATGGATATGGATATGGATATGGATATGGATATGGATATGGATATGGATATGGATATGGATATGGATATGGATATGGATATGGATATGGATATGGATATGGATATGGATATGGATATGGATATGGATATGGATATGGATATGGATATGGATATGGATATGGATATGGATATGGATATGGATATGGATATGGATATGGATATGGATATGGATATGGATATGGATATGGATATGGATATGGATATGGATATGGATATGGATATGGATATGGATATGGATATGGATATGGATATGGATATGGATATGGATATGGATATGGATATGGATATGGATATGGATATGGATATGGATATGGATATGGATATGGATATGGATATGGATATGGATATGGATATGGATATGGATATGGATATGGATATGGATATGGATATGGATATGGATATGGATATGGATATGGATATGGATATGGATATGGATATGGATATGGATATGGATATGGATATGGATATGGATATGGATATGGATATGGATATGGATATGGATATGGATATGGATATGGATATGGATATGGATATGGATATGGATATGGATATGGATATGGATATGGATATGGATATGGATATGGATATGGATATGGATATGGATATGGATATGGATATGGATATGGATATGGATATGGATATGGATATGGATATGGATATGGATATGGATATGGATATGGATATGGATATGGATATGGATATGGATATGGATATGGATATGGATATGGATATGGATATGGATATGGATATGGATATGGATATGGATATGGATATGGATATGGATATGGATATGGATATGGATATGGATATGGATATGGATATGGATATGGATATGGATATGGATATGGATATGGATATGGATATGGATATGGATATGGATATGGATATGGATATGGATATGGATATGGATATGGATATGGATATGGATATGGATATGGATATGGATATGGATATGGATATGGATATGGATATGGATATGGATATGGATATGGATATGGATATGGATATGGATATGGATATGGATATGGATATGGAATGATATGGATATGGATATGGATATGGATATGGATATGGATATGGATATGGATATGGATATGGATATGGATATGGATAATATGGATATGGATATGGATATGGATATGGATATGGATATGGATATGGATATGGATATGGATATGGATATGGATATGGATATGGATATGGATATGGATATGGATATGGATATGGATATGGATATGGATATGGATATGGATATGGATATGGATATGGATATGGATATGGATATGGATATGGATATGGATATGGATATGGATATGGATATGGATATGGATATGGATATGGATATGGATATGGATATGGATATGGATATGGATATGGATATGGATATGGATATGGATATGGATATGGATATGGATATGGATATGGATATGGATATGGATATGGATATGGATATGGATATGGATATGGATATGGATATGGATATGGATATGGATATGGATATGGATATGGATATGGATATGGATATGGATATGGATATGGATATGGATATGGATATGGATATGGATATGGATATGGATATGGATATGGATATGGATATGGATATGGATATGGATATGGATATGGATATGGATATGGATATGGATATGGATATGGATATGGATATGGATATGGATATGGATATGGATATGGATATGGATATGGATATGGATATGGATATGGATATGGATATGGATATGGATATGGATATGGATATGGATATGGATATGGATATGGATATGGATATGGATATGGATATGGATATGGATATGGATATGGATATGGATATGGATATGGATATGGATATGGATATGGATATGGATATGGATATGGATATGGATATGGATATGGATATGGATATGGATATGGATATGGATATGGATATGGATATGGATATGGATATGGATATGGATATGGATATGGATATGGATATGGATATGGATATGGATATGGATATGGATATGGATATGGATATGGATATGGATATGGATATGGATATGGATATGGATATGGATATGGATATGGATATGGATATGGATATGGATATGGATATGGATATGGATATGGATATGGATATGGATATGGATATGGATATGGATATGGATATGGATATGGATATGGATATGGATATGGATATGGATATGGATATGGATATGGATATGGATATGGATATGGATATGGATATGGATATGGATATGGATATGGATATGGATATGGATATGGATATGGATATGGATATGGATATGGATATGGATATGGATATGGATATGGATATGGATATGGATATGGATATGGATATGGATATGGATATGGATATGGATATGGAAATGGATATGGATATGGATATGGATATGGATATGGATATGGATATGGATATGGATATGGATATGGATATGGATATGGATATGGATATGGATATGGATATGGGTATGGATATGGATATGGATATGGATATGGATATGGATATGGATATGGATATGGATATGGATATGGATATGGATATGGATATGGATATGGATATGGATATGGATATGGATATGGATATGGATATGGATATGGATATGGATATGGATATGGATATGGATATGGATATGGATATGGATATGGATATGGATATGGATATGGGTATGGATATGAATATGGATATGGATATGGATATGGATATGAATATGGATATGGATATGGATATGGATATGGATATGGATATGGATATGGATATGGATATGGATATGGATATGGATATGGATATGGATATGGATATGGATATGGATATGGATATGGATATGGATATGGATATGGATATGGATATGGATATGGATATGGATATGGATATGGATATGGATATGGATATGGATATGGATATGGATATGGATATGGATATGGATATGGATATGGATATGGATATGGATATGGATATGGATATGGATATGGATATGGATATGGATATGGATATGGATATGGATATGGATATGGATATGGATATGGATATGGATTTGGATATGGATATGGATATGGATATGGATATGGATATGGATATGGATATGGATATGGATATGGATATGGATATGGATATGGATATGGATATGGATATGGATATGGATATGGATATGGATATGGATATGGATATGGATATGGATATGGATATGGATATGGATATGGATATGGATATGGATATGGATATGGATATGGATATGGATATGGATATGGATATGGATATGGATATGGATATGGATATGGATATGGATATGGATATGGATATGGATATGGATATGGATATGGATATGGATATGGATATGGATATGGATATGGATATGGATATGGATATGGATATGGATATGGATATGGATATGGATATGGATATGGATATGGATATGGATATGGATATGGATATGGATATGGATATGGATATGGATATGGATATGGATATGGATATGGATACAGATAAAGACATAGATATGGATGAGGATATGGATTGGACTTAGTATGGATATGACATGGACATGAATTGGATATGGATTGGATATATATTAAATATAGATTGGATATTGATTTGATTTGGGTTGAATATGGGATTGTATATGAATTGGATATGAATTGGATATGGATTGGATATGGATTAGATATGGATTGAATATGGATTGGATATGGATTGGATATGGTTTAGATATGGATTGGATATGGATTGGATATGGATTGGATATGGATTGGATATGGATTGGATATGGATTGGATATGGATTGAAAATGGATTGGATATGGTTTGGATATGGATTGGATATGGATTAAATATGGATTGGATATGGAATGGATATGGATTGGATATGGATTGGATATGGATTGGATATGGATTGGATATGGATTGGCTATGGATTGGGGATGAATTTGATATGGATTGGATATGGTTTGGATATGAATTAAGTATAGATTGGATATGGATTGGATATGGATTGGATATGGATTGGATATGGATTGGATATGGATTAGATATGGATTGAATATGGAAAGGATATGGATTGGATATAGATTGGATATGAATTGGATATGGATTAGATATGGATTGGATATAGATTGGGTATGAAATGAATATGGATTGAATATGAATTGTATATGGATATGGATATGGATTGGATGTGGATTGGATATGGATTGGATATGGATTGGATATGGATTGGATATGGATTAGATATGGAATGGATATGGATTGTATAATAATTGAATAGGGATTAGTAATGGATTAAAAATTGGATACTGATGTTACATTTTTTTATATAGACAAACAAAAAGAAATGATATCAACGGAAAAACATCAAAAATGTAATTTCAGCAGTTTTTTAAAGGTGATTAATACACAATGTACGAAAACAAAACAAACAAAAAGAAATGATATCTTAGCGGAAAAAAACATCAAAAATGTAAATAAAGCAGTTTTTTAGAGGGGTTATGTACACAACGTAAACACAAAAAAAAATGATATCTTATCACACACACATTTCAGCGGTAAGAAAGTCAAAGGAACCAAATCAGGAGTTTGTTTTTAGGGTTTAACCCACAACGTAAAAGTACCAAACCAAAGAAATGATACATTTTGATAAGCAAATTGGATACTGCGACAATAAAAACATTTCATGTAACTATTCAAGCTAAAATTTTCAATAAACATACCAAGCTACAAAAATGTATGTACATTTATGAGCTAAAACTTAAAAATAAAAATATATAAATAAATAGTCCCGATGGTCGACACAATTAAGTTTACAAAGTATAAATTTATTTTTCATCGAATTCAAAATGTACAATGCATTATTTGAAAGTTAATCTAAAACGAGAGAAGTACAAGCCAAACGCGAAAACTCTTTGAAGGCAGACAGTATCTTATTTTTGAAATCCCTAATTTTGGGCGTTTAATGACAAGAGATCCCTTACACTTCAAAGAGTTTTCGCGTTTGGCTTAAATGATTAATAATTATTAATTATTAAACTTATTTGATTAATAATTGTTATATAGTATCAACTTTGTTTTTATGTTTTATTTAGGAATTATGGAATTATGTTTTATTTAGCTTTAAAACCAGACACTCCGGCTGAGCTTGTGAAAGAGTTCATTCCCTTAGCTGATATGATTTTACTTATGACCATTGAACCCGGTTTTGGTGGTCAAAAATTTATGAGTGAAACTCATATGATGGTATCGAATCCAGATCAGTGGATAGATTTTCGATTTCGGTTTCGATTTCGATTTTCATTGAATTCCAAATGTACAATGCATTATTTGAAAGTTAATCTGAAACGAGAGAAGTAAAAGCCAAACGCAAAAACTCTTTGAAGGCAGACAGTATCTTATTTTTGAAATCCCTAATTTTGGGCGTTTAATGACAAGAGATCCCTTACACTTCAAAGAGTTTTCGCGTTTGGCTTGTACTTCTCTCGTTTAAGATTAACTTTAAAATAATGCATTGTACATTTGGAATTCGATGAAAAATAAATTTATACTTTGTAAACTTAATTGTGTCGACCATCGGGACTATTTATTTATATATTTTTATTTTTAAGTTTTAGCTCATAAATGTACATACATTTTTGTAGCTTGGTATGTTTATTGAAAATTTTAGCTTGAATACATGAAATGTTTTTATTTTCGCAGTATCCAATTTGCTTATCAAAATGTATCATTTCTTTGGTTTGGTACTTTTACGTTGTGGGTTAAACCCTAAAAACAAACTCCTGATTTGGTTCCTTTGACTTTCTTACTGCTGAAATGTGTGTGTGATAAGATATCATTTTTTTTTGTGTTTACGTTGTGTACATAACCTCTCTAAAAAACTGCTTTATTTACATTTTTGATGTTTTTTTCCGCTAAGATATCATTTCTTTTTGTTTATATTTACTAGCTAGCAAATGAAAAAAGCAAATTTAAAATAATTGTTGTGATAGTTTGCTTTCACACCGTTGCTATTATACTTTATTAAACTATACTAGCTAGCAAATTTGCTACGGTGGGAAACTAGTATGACTTAAACTATCGAATTAATATTGTTAAACTACTCACTAACACATGAACTGTATTAATTCCTTACTTGAACTGCTCGACTTGAATTTGTAATGTTGAACTTGAATTTGTATCTGTTTGTCTTCACTCAATTACTTAAACCATATTATTATAACTATTTCATTTTCTTAAATTCTATGTCGTATATACTAAATTTTGATTTTATGATATAGAAAACAACAAAAACAAATAGGAGTAATTTTTTATTAAATTTAATATTTTGAAAAAGGATTGTTTTCGGAGAATTATGTTACAAAGGAAATTAAGCAATATTATGACTTATTTCTAAGAAACTAAAACAGATTTGTTTTGTTGATAAAGAAGTGTGAAAAAATATTTAAAGTTTTATTTTGTTTTAAAATGATTTTAATGTTTATTAGCATGAGAAAAAATAATGATGTAGATTTTTTTTTTTTTTGAAATTATTTCAACGAGAAATGTGTGAACTTAAAAGAATAATCGGCAAGACGATTGTAAAGACAAATTCTTAGAAATGACTAAAATTGTGATAACTGATAATATTTATTAGGTTTATCCTTTATAAAACTATCGGCTAGAGATTAAAAGAAAATTCTTAGTAACGACTAAAATTGTGATAAATGCTAATATTTATTAGTTTTATCCTTTATTAAACGAAAATTTCAGTTTTGAAAATGTGTTTAGAGAAAAGTTATTGGTATGTGAAACTAATATTTCGATTTTAGAAAGATTTAGAGTTTGTATTTCTAGGAAATTGTGATTGAAAATTGGTAATGAGAAATACGGCACAACATCAGTAACAATCATTCAAATCCATTTAATGTTAGACACAATATCACTGAAATACCCAGACGGATATTTTTTCAAAGATGAAACTGTGTCAATTATTTAATTTTTTATTGAAATTTTTCTACCGTTAAACATTGTTTATGGAAAATTATTTATTGCATTAAATTTCAAAACAATAAATACTTTATGGGAGTTCAGGATTGGATTTATTCTATTATAGATGGGTAGGATAATCGAATCAAGACGCCGATAAAATAAGAAATTTGAACCCGACCTTTACCGATTTGTTTGAAACTTCGGTAAGCGTTAGAATAAAAAAAGTTAATACGTGTTTTTTATTTTTTTATTAGTTTTGAAACAGGGTAGCATAAAATTTCTTAAGAAATTTAGGGACAATTAAAGATTAAAGTTAAATTGTGCTCGAATGGTTTATTCGATTTGAGTAAATTTTTTTGTGTTTGAAAAGTAATTTGTGTGGTTTTATAAAAATATTACACTGGCAAAAAAAATTTATATTTTAGATGATTTTTATTTAATTTTAATTCTTCAAACATGGTTTATCCAAAAAGCACCTTTTTGTTTTCTTTCATTTTTTAATATTTTAAAGGTTTATTATTTACTTAAAACATACTAAAATTACAGACATGCGTTATTTTTTTTTTTTTGAGAAAAAAGCGTTTGAGTATATTATTAGTTTGATTTTTTTTGTACATTATGCCATTTACTAAGAACTAGCTTACCGATTTTATTCAAAAATGTTTGTTTAGAAGGTAGTGAATAAGAATTAATAAAAACAATTGACAAAATGTTTTCTTATTTTATATGGAATTTTTTAGTTTTAATTTGTAAAAAAATAGTATTTCAAGGATGGCTAAATCCAAAAGCTCCTTTTTTTCGTTTTTTTTTAGTTTGCTGCAGATTTAGTCCTTTACCCAAAACACACTAAAATTACAGAAAAGCGTTTTGTTTCGATAACGAGACAAACCCATTTGAACACTTACTAACAAAAAATATGCAAGTTGCCGATTTTCCTGAAATTTGGCATATAGATGGTGAATTTTCTTTTAAAAAACAAAAAACAATTCATATAATTAATTATTATATATTATAAGTCAAAATAAGTGTTAAATATTTAAAGTAATTTTTAAAAAAGTACCAAATTTATAAAAATTTTGATATAATATATGTGGTTTTCGCATAACATCATGATCATTTCAAGCAAGAGTACTACTGTAGTGAGACATAAAATATCAAAAAACAACTCAATTTTAGATTACTAAATTATAAACAACGATAAAATCGAAACCTTTTTTAGTTTTTGTTAGTAAACACTCAAATGGGGTTTTCTCGTCAACGAATGGGTGGGTGTATTCCCCCTCGTTTATTTGATTATTGAAAAGAATTTACGGTATATTTTGTATTGTTTGTGTTTTTCTTAAATAAATTTTAAAGTTTATTTTTAATCAAAATGATAACAAGTACACGTGTTCTAATTTTTTTTCATGCCAAATCGTAAACATTAATGGTTTATCGCCATTTTTACTGTTCATATAAAAACGTAGCCAAATGTCTAATGAGATAAACTATTTGAAAATTAATAGTGAAAATAAAATATCTTTTTTCTATTTTGCTTCTAAAATAAAGTCATTTCGATACCCAAATGCGTATCGAAATGGCTTTCATTACGATACGCAAAAGTTTTGTCTTTCAAGGTTGGTCATATTGGTCATACAAACGTCAGTGAACATTAAAACGAATAATTATGTAAATAAAATTAATCAGAATATCTAAATTAGTGTTAAATATTTTAATTAATTAAAATAATTAGTAATAATAACAAAATTTCAAATTGACTATTTTTTAATAAAATACACAGTTTTTAAAATTTCAAGACAAAACATGCAAAATAGAAAAAATAGTATAAAAAACTCGTTTCATAAGACGTTTTATCGCACTTATCCTTTAGAAAACTCCCCGCTGTGCGGGTCGTTTTCTAAACAGATTGCGTGCGATAAAATCGTCGATTATGAAACTAGTTTCTTAATATACTATAGGGGGGATCATACGCATGGGGGGATCAGTTTTTATAATTTTAGCATTTTTTTTTTTTAATTTTTGATCTACGGGTGTGACAACCCCGCGTACTCCAGTCCCTGCTATTGACATACGAGTTGACGTGAGATATCACACACCACTGGCAATAGCAGTGAGATATCACTAGCCAAGGTGATATCTTAGGGGTGGTGGCGGATGAACTGTATTCAGTCAACGGTAGCACCCTCAATCTTAGCTGTTAAATAATCCTTGATGATGATACGCTATTGCTTCCTTGAAGAAATAAGCCTTCATATAATTATGTGTGGGCTTTAATCTTTAGGAAAGAGAGTGCGTCACAGGATCAAGGAATATGCAACCGGCTGGATTATTGGCAACTACATTTTTGTTTTGTTTCAGCAAATTTTTGTAGCAATTTGCTACTTACTTTTTAATTCACTTTTATTTTCTCTATTCTATCATAAAATATTGGCCTATGTCATATTTTGTCAGTGATAGGATTTTTTGTTTAGTTATCCATTCTTTAACAAAAAATATAAAAAAAAAGAAAGATTTACGTCCATCAACACCTTTGAACGTATGTTGTTGTGGGACCTTGGTCTTAAAAGGTTTTTATGTGTTGTTGTGACACATATTGTAATTCCTACTACACAGCACATTTTATAAAAAAAAAAAAAAAAACATATGTTTAAAGAGACTTAAGTTTACGGTGTTCTACGCTATAATCGGCAAACTGTATAAATTAGCTTAATATGTAATAAAAACTAAGCTTTTTGATATTAATCGTTGATGAAATCTTCTAGTTATGTATTTGGTATGATGAAAAAAAAAATCGATAGTATATCTAAAAGGGTAAAATAGTGCAACAAATATTGTATCTGGATAATATATTCAAGTATTACTTATTGTTGGTGCGACAATAATTAATTTAACTACGTCATTCAACAATTACCTACTTAGGTGCAACGATTCATTGATTTCATTATTGCTCAACAATCGCCAGGATCAATGACGACGTCGAATTATTGTTTTGGGCTTTTCAGCAAAACTTTCACAAACTGCTTTTATATTGAAATTTGAACGGCTTTTTTTGAACGATCAGTAAGTTTAGCGTATCTTCACAGTTTGTAACGTCGGCCTACTTTAATTTTTGCTCTAAAATAACAGTCACTAATAACAACATCGAAAAATTAAGTAAAGATCCAACGAATGAATTCAATGCACAAATAAAAACTATCATCAACAAATCTATCAACATATTAAGTGATAAGAATATAAGGTATAACAAAATGATAAAACCAACAGCACCAAGTATAAGAGGATTACCAAAAATACACAAACCAGATACACCGATAAGACCATTGATTAATTTCACCACAGCACTAACATACAGAATAGCGAAGTACATAAACAAACTATTGAAATACCAGATAAAATTTGATTACAGTTATTCAGTCAAAAATAACACAGAATTAATCAATAGAATAGAACCAATAATAATACCTCACAACGCAAAATTAGCATCGTTTGATATAACCAACATGTATTCCAACATACCAATAAACGATACAATAAATATAACAAAGAATATGTTAATAAAAAATGATTTAAGCTCAACAGATACACAAGAAATAATAAATATAATAACCGAAATGACAAAACAAAACTATTTCACACATAACAATGAGTATTATCAACAAAAAGAAGGATTACCTATGGGAAGCCCACTATCTGGAACATTAGCCGAAATATATCTCAACGATTTTGAAACAAAATATATACATAATAACTCAAATCCACACAAAGAAAAAATCATTTATTGGTATCGCTACGTTGATGATATAATTTTATTATTCAAAGGAACGAATAGACAGCTTAATCTATTACACCAATACATAAACAGCATAGAACCTTCCATTAAATTCACGTTCGAAAATGAAGAAAATAACACAATAAACTTTTTGGATTTATCAATCAAAAATGTAGATTCAAAACACACATTCAAAATATTCCGAAAACTAACCCAAACGGATCAAACAATAAATATCAAATCACATCATCCATACCAACATAAACTAGCTGCCTACAACCACATGATCAATAGATTGAACACTATACCAATGAATGCTGAAAATTGTCACGACGAGCTAAACAATATAAAATACATAGCCAGTAAAAACGGATATAAAAATGAAATGATTGACACATTAAATAGAAAATATAAAAAGAAAAATTTGCGAACCCTAACAACGTTGAAGAATGAAGAAAACTTAGCAGGTAAAAAATACATAGGCGTAACTACAATAAAACAACATTCAAAATAATGCAAAAAACTTTAAAAAAATATGGATATATTGCGGCTTACAAAAACAAAAATAAAATAGAAAACTACCTAAAAACTAAAAAAAACCCAAAGCTTAGACACAGGTGTTTATAAGCTTACCTGTGACGACTGCAGTAAATTTTATATAGGCCAGACGGGGAGGTCTTTCAAAAAAAGATTTATCGAGCACACCAATGAAATTAACAGAAGCGATCCAAAATCCAGATATGCCCAACATTTGAAAATAGAAAAACACAAATACACCAATATCAACACAAATTTAACCATATTACATAAAAAAAGAAAAGGACAACATCTAGATAGACTGGAAGAAATAGAAATATATAAACATAAAAACAGTAACAACATTTTAAATGATAAAATCAACACTAAAACCAGCAAAATATATGACATAATAGTAAAAAACAGCAGTTGAAATAGTATGTAAGTAATAGTTTAAGCAAAAATTGTAATAATAATTTAAGAACTGAGGATGACGTAAGTCGCAATCGATATTCTGTAAATTAAAAATAAAATCAAATTGTTAATATAAGGAAGTATATTATTATTAATAAAATAAAAATAAAAATAAACAGTAAAAAAGTATATTTTTAAATATTGCATTTTAATTCAAAAGTGACAAAAGCACACAAACAGTGAATAATATGGATAACCATAATAACACATATATAAAATAACAGTGTTTGTATTTAAAGAAATTTGCTAGCAGTTTGCTAATTTTCGGTTCCGATCTTTAAATTGAAACAAAATAAAAGCATTTATCAGTGAATTTATCATTCAAGTCAGTCACTTCAACATTTTCTCAATTAATTCTTTTGTTAAGTCACACAATATCAATTAATAATACATGTTTCTGTCTAGATAAATGATGAACATTTTCAGTACCATAGAGTCAATACCATATAGATGGATACAAATTCCAATAATTCAAAGGAGATAAAAACTAATGTATAAATAAAATATGGAGGGGCTGAAATCTCACAGCTTTGAGATATCAAGACTTCGGTCTGGGTTAAGGATTTTGATATAGTTTGGAGAAAAAACTTTATGAGGGACATGGTTTTTAGTTACAAGTATTTTTTTCTCTGTTTCAAAAATTTATTACAAAACTAACACGAAACATCAATACGTTGCCCGGAAAATTATAATCAAAATTTCAAAAATATTGTTAAATTAAATAAAATTAAACTTTTTCAAAATTCCAAAAATATTCCAAAAATTAGAATAAAATCAAATATTTAAACTTTTTCTGAATTCCGATCATATTCCAAAAATTCTTAAAAATTTAAACTTTTCCGAAATTCTAAAAATGCTGCAAAAATTATTACAAAATCAAAAATTAAAACTTTTTTCAAAATTCCAAAAATTATAACAAAATCAAAAATTTAAAATTTTTTAAAATTCTAAAAATATTCCAAAAATTCTTACAAAACCAAAAAATAAAACTTTTTTCAAAATTCTAAATATGTATATACTAACGCATGGAGGGATCAGTTTTTATTAATTTGTTAATTTTTTTCTATTTTTTGATCCACGGGTGTGACAACCCCGCGTACTCCAGTCCCTGCTATTGGCATATGAGTTAACGTGAGATATCGCATACCACTGGCAATAGCAGTGTGATATCACTAGCTAAGGTGATATCTTAGGGGTGCTGGCGGATGAACTGTATTCAGTCAACGGTAGCACTCTCAATCTTAGCTAATGAATATTCCTTGATGCTGGAACGCTGTAGCTTGCTAGAAGAAACGAGCTTTCATATAACTATATATCTGAGCTTTAATGATTGAAAAATATACTGCGTCCCATAATCATGGATTATACCATTAGTCCAGGCAAACCAATTTTAGTTTTGTTCCTGCAAATTTTTAAAACAAATTTGCTTTTTATCTCTTATTTTATTTTTATTTTCCCTATCCTATCACGAAATATTGGTCTATGTCATATTTTATATGTGATAGGATTTATGGTTTAGTTATCCATTATTTAACAAAAAAATATGAAAAAAAAAGAAACAGATTTGCGTCCATTAACATCCTTTGAACGCATGTTGTTGTGGGACCTTGGTCTTAAAAGGTTTTTATGTGTTGTTGTGACACATATTGTAATGCCTACTACAGATCACATTATATTAAAAAAAAAAAATAATTAAAGAATTCTATTTTTTCAAAATTCTAAAATATTCCAAAAATTCTTACAAAATCAAAAAATAAAACTTTTTTCAAAATTCTCAATATGTATATATATATAATTAAAAAATTCTACTTTTTCAAAATTCTGAAAATATTGCAAAAATTATAATGAAATCAAAAATTGAATCTTTTTTCAAAACTCCAAAAATATTCCAAAAATTAGAATGAAATCAAATATTTAAACTTTTTCTAAATTCCAATAACTATCCAAAAATTATTCAAAAATTCTTAAAAATTTAAACTTTTCCAAAATTCTAAAAATACTGTAAAATTTATTACAAAATCAAAAATTAAAACTTTTTTCAAAATTCCAAAAATTATAACAAAATCAAAAATTAAAAATTTTTTAATATTCTAAAAATATTCCAAAAATTCTTACAAAATCAAAAAATAAAACTTTTTTCAAAATTCTAAATATGTATATATATATAATTAAAAAATTCTATTTTTTCAAAATTCTAAAAATATTGCAAAAATTATAACAATATCAAAAATCGAAAATTTTTTCAAAATTCCAAAAATTATAATAAAATCAAAAATTATAAATTTTTCGAAATTCTAAAAAATATTCCAAAAATTCTTACAAAATCAAAAATTAAAACTTTTGCCGAAATTCTAAAAATATTGCAAAAATTATTACAAAATCAATAATACAAACTTTTTCAAAATTCCAAAAATATTTCAAAAACTATAACAAATTCAAAAATTTCCATGTCCAATTTCAATTTCAATTACATTTACGTCATAAAAACAAAAAAATTTTTTTTTCCAAAAAATTGACTAAAAAAATATATGAAATCATTTTTTGACACACTTGACATTATTTTTTTGACAAACTTATAATTCCATAATTCTCTATAATAATAATAAAATTTCATGTCACACAAACTATTAATTTTATTTTTTTCCAAAAAAATTGTGTAAAAAATAAATAAAAACCTTTCTTTTGACATACTTGACATTTTTGACAAACTTACAATGCCATAATTCTCAATAATAATAATAATGCCATAATTCTCAATAATAATGAGAAAATTTCATTTCAAACAAACAATTTTATTTTTTTTTCAAAAAATTGGCTAAAAAAATAAATAAAAATCTTTCTTTTAACACACTTGACAACATTTTTTTGACAAACTTATAATGCCATAGTTCTCAATAATAATAATAAAATCTCATTTCAAACAAACAATTAATTTTATTTTTTTTCCAAAAAATTAGGTAAAAAAATAAATAAAAATCTTTCTTTTGACACACTTGACAACATTTTTTTGACAAACTTATAATGCCATAATTCTCAATAATAATAAAATAAAATCTCATTTCATACAAACAATTAATTTTATTTTTTTTCCAAAAAATTAGGTAAAAAAAATAAATAAAAATCTTTCTTTTGACACACTTGACAACAGTTTTTGACAAACTTATAATGCAATAATCTAGTTTTTGATCTCACATACCAATCCCTACCATCAAGATTTCTCCAAATTTAATGTTCCTACTCGTAATCACTTTAAATGAACGTTTTTAAATCCAAAAATATGAAAATTTGCTATTTTTGACACACAGAATGATTTTTTTGACACACTTCCGGTACAGTTATCGAACACAGCGTCCTTTCGGACCTGTCCCTTGAGTATACCTATTTTTAGAAAAAAAAATTGAAATCCCTGCAGCGGTTTTCCCTGCAGCGTAGGTAATGACGGCGGCCGGCCGAATTCTTCAGTACACTCTGAAGAATTCGAAAATAATAACTTTCTTGTTGTCAAACTTATTAGAGAAAAATTTCATTTAATTGCCGTTTATAGAGCTCCTAGTTCGAACATCAAAAATTTTCTAATCAAATTTACTACCATTCTTCAAAATTATCCCAAAAGCATAGTTATGGGAGATTTTAATATAAATCTATTAAACAATAATGTGGATGTTCAATCTTATTTAAATGAAATTTACTCTTATGGTTTTGCTGTGCTCAATAAAATTGATGTCAATTTACCAACGCGTGTATCTTCAAACTCTGTTTCAATTATTGATCATGTTATTACTGACCTGTTTCAATGGAACTTTGATTTTTCTATTATTGATTCTTCTTTATCTGATCATAAGCTTATAATTCTTGGTTTAGATTGCTCTTTGACTCGGGATAGTTTTCAACAAACAAAATCTATCCTTGACTACGAAAACTTTGCAAACACATGTGACTGGGAAAGCATTTATAACTGTGGATCTTTTAATGAGCTTATTCATGTACTGAAAGCCACAATTTTAGAAAACTCGCGAACAATAAAAGTTTATAACAGGAAAAATAATAAAAAGTGGATGACTCCTGAAGTACTGCGTTGCATTTATAATCGCGAAAGATTTTTTAAGTATAAAAAAAAATTCCTAATAACGAATATATTTCTAATCAATATAACCTATTTAGAAAATTGGCCAGAAATAATATTTTAGCAGCAAAACGAGAATTCAATAGCAAACAACTTGATAACTGCAAGGGGAATCCGCGAAAATTTTGGAATTTTCTCAAAGAAACGGTTTTTAATAAAAAAGCAAGTAAATCGGATAAACTATCGATAGATATTGATGGCGTTATTATTAATCATGACTTTATCATTGCAAATGAATTCAATAACTTTTTTACAAAAACTCATTTTTCGTTGCAACCTAATGATATTGTTAATTTAAATTATAGTAATATTGTCCTTGATGCTCCTAGTAGTTTTTCAATTAGTCATACTGACTGTCTTGAAATGGAACATTTAATTCGTAATCTAAAAAATACTACTTCTTCCGGTCCAGATATGATTTTCAGTAAAATTTGTAAAACATTTTAGTAACAACCTGTGTCCGATTTTAGTTCAATTGATAAATGAGTCCATTAGCAGAAATGAGTTTCCTGATGTTTTAAAACTGGCTAGAGTTGTCCCTGTGTTCAAATCCGGTTGTGCATTGACCTTAAGTAACTATAGACCGATTTCAGTTCTAAATGTTTTTTCGAAGTTATTTGAAAAAGTTATTGCGACAAGACTTTTATCTTTCCTTTCTGATGAGAGAGTTATTTCGGATATGCAGTATGGATTTTGCAAAAATTCTAACACAACGTGTGCTTGCCTTGCTCTCACGGATTTCATTAGTAAGGAATTGGATAAAAATTTCTATGTTTCTTGTATTTTCCTGGACATTAAACAAGCTTTTGACTCTGTTATATATTTGATCTTGTTATCAAAGCTTGCTAGAATAGGATTTGCTATACAAGCATTAACGTTTTTTGAAAGTTATTTGAGAAATAGAGAACAGTTTGTCTCTGTTGGTATGTGTAATAGCAAAAATAATCAGTTGCAAAAAGGTGTTCCACAGGGCTTTTTTTTGGGTCCTTTGCTGTTCAATATATATATAAATGATATCTGTTCTCTGCCTTTAAAAGGTAGAATACATTTATATGCTGACGATGCTGCGCTAGTCTATTCTTGTAAAACAAAACAACAGCTCTATGTAGATATGCAAAATGATCTAAATATTCTTTTTGTATGGTTTACCCAAAATAAATTATCACTTAATACTTCTAAAACAAAATTTATGGTTTTTGAAAAACGTAATGTTGATAGTTCCCAGCATGACAACTATTTTATCTCTTATTGTGATAGTACTATTGCTAAGGTTAATAGTTTTAACTATCTGGGCCTCCAATTAAATGCTAATTTCAAGTGGAATGATCATATTTGTCACATTAAAGGTAAAATTGTTCCTTATATTTTTGCACTTAAGAAGATTAGGAATATTGTTCCTTTGGAATGCTTAAAATCAATTTATAATGCTTACATTTTGTCTCATTTAGTTTACTTGAATCCTGTTTGGAGTGGTGCCTCAGAGTTTTTATTACATGATCTATTCATACTTCAAAAAAGGGCTATCAAATACGTACGGAGCCTACCTATTCGCTATCCTACGGCTTTGTTATTTGATGAGTTTCTTCCTTTGAATGTCTTAATTGAAAAAGAACTTCTCATCGTTATTTACAATATAATAAACTCCCGTATAAAACATAGTTTTTCCATAACTCGTGCTTGTGAGATTCATAGTCATTATACTAGGAGGCGTTCGTTTTTCCTTCCGGAGTTCTTTTTGTCTTGTGCGTCTAATAATAATATTTTATATAGAGGGCTGCCTAAATTTAATCAACTCCCAACTTTAATAAAGAACGAAACTAACTTTAATAAATTTAAAATTAATATAGTTGTTCACTTACGTGGAATTTTTCTTGATAATTGATAAACTCGTTTTCTATTATTTTTTGTTTTTTTCTCTTTTTCTCTTTTTTTTTTTTTTTTCGTTTTGAGATTATTTCTGTTACTATTTTGTTGATATTTTTGTTATTTTTGTACTTGTTGTAATTGTTATAATTGTTAATTGTTAATTTTTATTGATTTTCTGTAATGTTATTGTAATTTGTTATTAGTATGCCATGCAATAGCATTTTTGCTCATATGGCTATTTAAATTGTTAGGTTTCTTTTACTTAACAATAAAATAAATAAATAAATAAAAGCTGTGGTGCGAGCTTGGCTCAGATTTGGCCCCTTAGCTTTTTCTTACCCGGGTTTATATAATTTTTTTAGTGAATTATTTTTTTTGTATTCAACATTAAATTTCTGTTAGTATAAATTTTCTTTGTTTTCATAGGAGATTTCCAAATACGGATTGGGTTGGAATAAATCCGATATTTCCGTACAGTTTTTTTTGTTACAAAAGTCCAAAGCGACATGTCGTTAGAGAACAAAATTTAAAATGAACAATTGATTTTAAATCAATCGTTTGTACTGTGTTCAATCACAAATATCTCAATGTATTAAAGGGTTGTTGACAACCAATAGCCATGATTGACAAGAAGTAAAGGTAACTGATGAACTTCAAAAACAATTTTTGATAAATATATGCTTTCTTAAGTCGCATATGAAATCATACAGCACATCAGACGAAAACAACATTATCTTATAATCAAATTAATTAAATAATTTATGAGACATCACAAATCACAACTATACTAAAAATTGTGACATAAAATATTTAATGGCGGAACATTCTCATGAGATTCATTTCGGTTTATTGAATATTTTGGAAAATTATTTATCAAGCAGGCTATTAAATCACTAACGAAATTTTTTGACAATCAAAATAAAATTTATTATCGATTGCGTACTTGCTCTATATTTCATCTATATCTTGCCTCTATACTTCATCAAAATAAATATTATTTTAGACACAGACATCCAACATAGATAGATATATAT
This sequence comes from Diogma glabrata, assembly GCA_963693315.1. Taxonomy (NCBI): domain Eukaryota; kingdom Metazoa; phylum Arthropoda; class Insecta; order Diptera; family Cylindrotomidae; genus Diogma; species Diogma glabrata. The sequence goes on from CAVNZG010001837.1 coordinate 44,458, forward strand.
CTGAATGTTTGTTTAATTTCCATTTATCACTACACCTACCATCGAAAATTTTATTTGTCATGTTTCAGTCATATTCTATCAAATCACTAAATAGTGAAAATAATTTCATTGCAAACAAAACTGAACAAATTATAATCCACAACTTTCCGAAATGATGTGCAAATATTTTTTTTGTGTCATAGCCATAATTTGAAAGGGTGTTTGCTTAATAGTAGAAGACTATGAACAATCAAAATAGGGTAAATAGAATGGGAATTTGGTTTCTAAAACAAAGATTCATAGAAATTGATAAGTTGCGGTTACATGTTTCATTTTTGTGCTACTATTTCTGTTTTTTTTTGTAACATAATTGGTGTTTTAAGGGTAACAAAATCGGAAATTCGACGTCCAGGCCGTGCTGCCTGGGTAATGCTGACAGAATTAGGTTGGTGCATCGGAGGGGGAAGCAAGGTAAAAACTGTTTAGTCAATGACGCTGCATCACGGCAACTTGGTGCCTTAAAACCAATGCGACCCAAGCGTCTGTTCTCCATGTTAGGGGTGGCTGAGAGCGGGTGTCTGTCTTGGATCAAACGGCTCGCTATATAAAACGTGTAAAAAGGTTGTATGTGGTAACCTTAAGATGCAGAACGGACCCTTTCACGACAATTTGGGTTGGGGTGTTAACCTTAAACCCTAACCCGGGAAAAAACTAATTTGTTAAATATGGTAATCAGAAAAAATATAACAGACCTGGACACAAAAAACCCAGACTGCCGTTTCGGAACGTACGCAGCCTGAGCGTTCCTGATGCTCTTACAAGTCTAGAAACAGAGGCTGATAGCTATATAACGGATATCATAGCTCTGCAAGAAATTACTCTTAAATTACTCTTTATACTGTAGTGGTCATCCTTCTCGAAGAGAATTTGGAACTGGTTTTCTTGTTTGTGCACGCATACAAGAAGTCGTGATGAAATTCATTCCGGTCAATGAGATGATCTGCTACCTACGTGTACGTGGCACATACAACAATATTTCTCTTATTGCCGTGCATTTACCTACTGAAGCTAAAACCGTCAACGAGAGGAATACTTTCTACATAGCACTGAAAGAGGTTATGAAACAAACACCAGCACGCGACGTTTGCATTATCAAATAATTTGAAAATTGCACTTGCTGTCCGCATCGATCAATTCATAAGCAGACTTGGGTCTCACCGATTGGAAACACTCGAAATCAAATTGATCACGTGCTAGTAACAGCACGATTCCTTTCGAGGGTTCTGGATGTGCGATTCTTTAGAGCTGCAAACATTAGAAGTGATCACTTCCTTGTATCTGCTAAAATAAGGTTCCACCTTCCAAATTCAGGCATTTCAAAATTCAAACAACGGAATCGTTTAACATCTTTTCATTAAAAAATACTGAAACAGAAGAGAGATATCAAAACCTTATTGCCGAAACATTGGAGAAATCAGAAACCATAAATGGAGAAGTCGATTAGTCATGGTGTTTGCTCAAAGATACTGTTTTAAACGCTGCTGAGCGAATACTTTGACGACCACATAACCATTCCCTAAAGCCATGGATGGATCAAGCATGTCTCGACGTTATTTAATACAAAAGAGATTGCTATCTGTAATCTCTACAAGGACGCAACACCAGGTCCACGAAGGGTCGAGAACTATAAACTCGCAAGACAAGCCGTTACAAAGCTATGTAGACGAACGAAGAGAGAACGATGGAAGTGAAAGTGTAAGTAGACGTAACTTCTGTGAACAGGTTAAAAACTTAAAAAAGAGAACACAAGCTAGATTAGCCAGCTATTCAAAACGATGATGGGGAGCTACAAGTAGACCTCCAAAATACTTTAGATACTTTGGCCGCTTATTTTGAGAATCTTTTCAACTTAAGTGACCAAAAACAAGTCGGACGACGTCCAAAGCTTCTTCGTGCGTCCAAGGTACATGTAGACGAACCCACTAAAGAGGAATTCGACACGGCGCTCTCAAAATTGAAATCTAATAAAGCACCTGGTATTGAAGATTTAACATCCGAAATGATTGTCCATGTAATCAAACTCTACCCTTAAGATTGTTTGAACTTGTTCAAATGATCTGGAGGATTTAAACCATGGCACATTCAGCTATGCTGATACCAATCTATAAAAAGTGCAAGCGGCACGTATATCCGCTAGAAATAGGTAGATTTCGAGATCAGACAGTTTTGTGTGCCAGTAGAATCTGATGTATCAGATTAGTTTAAACAAAACAAACTAATTTAAAACAGATACCGAACAAATTTTAAAAAGAAAATTAGCTACCTACAAGCAAAATTATATCTATCCAATTTTGCAACAAACAAATATCAAATCTACCACAGAACATGTGTGTAACAATTTATGACACAAACCTATTCTATATCATATGCCGTGCAATTACTGCAAAATATCATAGTTTATTTCTAAGAAAAACAAATTATTTCTGCTATTCAAATCTTTTATTTTTTAGACTGTTATAAGGTTGACATTGACTGTTATAAGGTTTTTGGAAATTGTAGTTGGGATTGTTGCAAACTTTTTTGTTGAAGCCAACAAGTCAAAAACCTCTAACTGCAGAGGTTTATATTTATATGAAACGGATTAAAACGTTTTCACAGATTCTAAATTTATGAAGATTTTAAATATATTAGTATCCAAACGGCCATTATAACGGATTAAAAAAAACACTTTTTTTTCTAGTATAAAGCCTATAGTTTCTTAACCATGTGTCAGATTTTTCTGATTTACGAACTTATCCAAGATATTATTAAAACACACATTTTTAAGAAAGGTTTTTTGATCTGGTTCCACAAATGCAACCGTGAGAGCGCCGGTTGATTCAAACGCATTTTGTGTTTTGCAAGCTTTTTTGTTGGAGCCGCTTACTCAGAAACCTCCAACTGCAGAGGTCTTTGTTTTGAAAGAAACTGATTAAAAAGATTTTAAAGATTCTAAGTTTATGAAGTTTTTAAAAATATTAGAATCCAAACGGCCGTTATAATGGATCTAAAAAACAGAGTTTTTTTCTAGTATAAAGCTTCTAGTTTCTTAACCATGTGTTGGATTGGGCTGATTTACGAACTTGTCCAAGATATTAATAAAACGCACATTTTTAAAAAGGTTTTTGATCTGGCTTTATAAATGCGACCGTGAGAGTGCCGGTTGTTTAAAAAAAAAATTTTTTTTGTAAAATTTTTTGTTGGAGCCACTCACTCAGGAATCTCTAACTGTAGAGGTCTATTTTTAAAACAAATTGATAAAAAAGATTCCAAAAATTCTAAATTTGTTAAATTTTTTGAAATATTAGTATCAGAACGGCCGTTATGACGGTTTTAAAAAATCATTTTTTTTCAGAAAAAAGACTCTAGTTTCTTAACCACGTGTCGAATTTTGCTGATTCACGAACTTGTCTAAGATATTATTAGAACACACAAGTACAGAAAATTTTTTTGATCTACCTCAACAAATGCGACCGTGAGAGTGCCGGTCGTTTTCGTTATATCTCATATCGTTTATATATATATATATATATATATATATATATATATATATATATATATATATATATATATATATATATATATATATATATATATATATATATATAAATATATATATATATATATATATATATATATATATATATATATATATATATATATATATATATATATATATATATATATATATATATATATATATATATATATCTATATATATATATATATATATATATATATATATATATATATATATATATATATATATATATATATATATATATATATATATATATATATATATATATATATATATTTATATATATATATATATATATATATATATATATATATATATATATATATATATATATATATATATATATATATATATATATATATATATATATATATATATATATATATATATATATGAGCAATTTCACGAAGATTCAACAACCCTTTGACTTGACCCCTTTTAATTTTGATTATTTTTTTTTTATAGATAGTCTTTGATAAATAAAAAATACTAGTTCTCTTAGAATTTTTTTTTCGACCAGGGGTCTTCACAGGGTGCCCCTCAATTTTTGTTATTTTGTGATGTGAGTGGTTTTTGACGAGCGATTGTAGAAAAGCTACTGAATCGATTTTCATAAATGATATGTCGTTGAATAGGTATTAGAACAAAGTTTTTAAAAATGTACACTGTTAATTTTTTGAAACAATTTTTAACGGTGTAACATAAGAAAAAAACGGTGTAATTGAAAAAAAGATGGCACAGCCTTTTTTTTTTTTTTTTTTTTAAACTAAATTGAAGCTTATTTTATATCTAACAACTTGTGAAAGTTAAGGACTAGCATGATTTTTGTTTTAGAGATAAAATTCGTTGTGCATATGACTGTCGGGAATCAGTTTTTTTTGTTCTGAAGGAAAATTATAAAAATGGCGATTTTTAGATTCAGATTTTTTTTTTATGTTAAATATCAAATATTTTAATATTAAATGAACTTTTTAAAAAGCAATTTCAGTCAAGTTCAGCAAAATTTTGCGACATTTTGACTCGACCCTTTTTAATTTGGTTTATTTTTAGTTTACAGATAGCCTTTGATAAATGAAAAATACGGCTTCAAGTAGAATTTTTTTAAATATAGACCAAAATAAACCAAATTAAAAAGGGTCGAGTCAAAATGTCGCAAAATTTTGCTGAACTTGACTGAAATTGCTTTTTAAAAAGTTCATTAAATAATAAAATATTTGATATTTAACATAAAAAAAAATCTGAATCTAAAAATCGCCATTTTTATAATTTTCCTTCAGAACAAAAAAAACTGATTCCCGACAGTCATATGCACAACGAATTTTATCTCTAAAACAAAAAATCATACTAGTCCTTAACTTTCACAAGTTGTTAGATATAAAATAAGCTTCAATTTAGTTAAAAAAAAAAAAAAAAAGGCTGTGCCATCTTTTTTTCAATTACACCGTTTTTTTCTTATGTTACACCGTTAAAAATTATTTCAAAAAATTAACAGTGTACATTTTTAAAACTTTGTTCTAATACCTATTCAACGACATATCATTTATGAAAATCGATTCAGTAGTTTTTCTACAATCGCTCGTCAAAAAGCACTCACATCACAAAATAACAAAAATTGAGGGGCACCCTGTGAAGACCCCTGGTCGAAAAAAAAAATTCTAAGAGAACTTGTATTTTTAATTTATCAAAGACTATCTATAAACAAAAAATAGTCAAAATTAAAAGGGGTCAAGTCAAAGCGTTGTTGAATCTTCGTGAAATTGCTCATATATATATATATATATATATATATATATATATATATATATATATATATATATATATATATATATATATATATATATATATATATATATATATATATATATATATATATATATATATATATATATATATATATATATATATATATACAATATACGGCTTTACAAAATCTTTAGCTTTACGTCCTAGCATCATAAAGTACTATTATTTAGTTTTTTAGCGTCTTAATAGCGAGCGTTATGAATTCATAATACCCTCTCATAACGCCCTGGTTTTTATGAACGTGTTTATTCATATCCTAGACATTATAACAACTTTATATCATTATAAAGCATAAAATATTTAAAGGTTCAATAATATGTTAAACGATTTATTTTTTCATCAGCAAACGTATGAGTAGATTTCGAGATATAAGTATTTCATATATTTGCGAATGGAAAAATCATATAACATATTATTGAACCTTTATCAATTATTAAAATTTCCGACCAGCAACCAATTTTTGCGTTACAAGTGTCTGTATCGCTACATAAAAAAATACCCAAAGATGACAAATTACTCCAAAGTTCGGAGAATTTTACCTCGAAATTTACTCATCCATTTGCTGATGGAAAAATCATATACCATATTCTTTAACCTTTAACTATTTTAAACTTGTGTAAGACACACGGAATTTGAACAATGTGTCTCTGATGAATGTAGTTCAAATTCTGACACGAAACACAACAAAATTTTTTCTAAAGGAATTTTAGAGAAAATGAAAAGTTATTTCGAATTGCAAAATTCAAGTGATTTCCAATATGTACTTAAGCTTAATTGTTCTCAAAAACCAATCTGAAATTAAATTCCCCTAATGTTGTCTATATTTCCTAACCAAAAATATAACAACATATTGACTTTACGTCAGATATTAAGTTTCGCATTGATTGGCAACAATCAATAATGACTTTACACTCGTGACTTAGGATGTTGATTAGAATGTTGACTTAGATGTTAACGAAATATTCTCTCATCCTATGAATTCACACATCGTAATATCTAGAAATTTAATACAAAAAATACCAAAGAAATACAATTTTCAATATGTAATCATAGATGAAAAATTCAACTTAAGTAAATATGAAAAATGATGAAGTTTTAATTTAGAAATTATCTGAACATCAAAATTAAAAATATGTTTCGTCATCGCCGCTTTGGCTAAGTTGTGTAAGACACACGGAATTTGAACAATGTGTCTCTGATGAATGTAGTTCAAATTCTGACACGAAACACAACAAAATTTTTCTAAAGGAATTTTAGAGAAAATGAAAAATTATTTCGAATTGCAAAATTCAAGTGATTTCCAATATGTACTTAAGCTTAATTGTTCTCAAAAACCAATCTGAAATTAAATTCCCCTAATGTTGTCTATATTTCCTAACCAAAAATATAACAACATATTGACTTTACGTCAGATATTAAGTTTCGCATTGATTGGCAACAATCAATAATGACTTTACACTCGTGACTTAGGATGTTGATTAGAATGTTGACTTAGATGTTAACGAAATATTCTCTCATCCTATGAATTCACACATCGTAATATCTAGAAATTTAATACAAAAAATACCAAATATTATTGAATCTTTAACTTGAACCGAAACAATTATCACAATTCTCGGCCAGCGACTGTTTTAGCTTAACTCGCGTCTGTGTCACTACATCGAAAAATACTCATTTAAATATTGTTAAATATGACAATTTACTCAAATGTCCGAAAAAAATTTCTCAATTACACCATCCAGAACAATTTTGGAAAAAACATTTCTTTTTCAACAATTAGTAGGTTCGTTATTAGAATTAACAAATTTAATGTTTGCTTTAATAATACATAAAGGGATAGAGTTTAACTGTCGTGACAGGAAAATTAAGGCTGAAAGTCGCATATAGTAAAAAGCGATTGTTATTTTAAATGTTATAATAGATAATATATGTTATTGATGATGTGCTTGATGTTTATTGAATATCTTAAAGCACTTTTATTAAATTTCAAAGTTTTAGATCCTAAAAAAAATTATTTGATTATAATAAATAAAATAAGTTAGTGTTAGAATAAATTTTAAATACAATATCATGGTAGTAGCAAGTTTAGCGATATTATTACAATATGAAACTATTCTTATTTTCGGGGATAGAATTCTGGGCTAACCTCACCTAGGTTTTTTATTTGTCCTTTTTGCGTCTTTTATTTGTTTAGAGTTAGTATAGGTATAATTAATTAAAATAAATTGAAAGTTAGATGTATTTTTGTATTTAAAAGCCTGTAATGGTTAAGACCTCAACCTTCTAATGCACACATTTTTATTATCTGAGTCGCACTTTTCAACCGCATCACAAAAATGCAAACGCGAATCCATAGACAAACTTTATATCCTCCACTGATGATTGTAATAAATAATGAACACAATTATCAAACGAAAATTCCATTAAATGTGTTTATCTAACAGATTTTCTTATTCGTTGGATTTGATTTCTTATGGCATATAAACTCCTTTTTACACATTTTTTTTATGGCACACATTTTTTTTCCATGTAGGAGCGCTGCCCAGCTAATCAGCTTCGAATATTCACCACGGTCATACGCAATAGCGACATAATTACCATGGCAGCCGATTTTTTAAGGTCCTTTATTACGTCCGTTTCCCGTTACAGTTGTGGTCTACCTTGCGATCGCCTACTCTCTGGGGTACTACTGTACATTTTTTCAATCATTTCAAACTGTTAATCGGCTCGTATAACATGCCCAAACCAAGCAATACTATAATTGGAACGAATATAACCTATTATATCTGGACCCTCAAGAAGATCTCTTATCTCAAAGTTATATCGCGTTGTGTGTTCTCCATGTTGTCTGTCCTAAGTGGACCAAAAATGTAGCGAAGGATCTGACTACCAAATACAAAAAAATGCGATTCATCATTTTGTATAAGGGTCCACGTTTGTGACTCATACATCACAACTGGTCTAATCAATGTCTTGTATAACTTGAGCTTGGTGTTAGTTGATACATACGGTGATCCAAGGAGAGATTTAATTGAGTAGAAAGTTCAATTACCTGCAGCGGTTTGAGCTTTTATATCTGTAAGTATGCTGTTGTTTGAGTCAAGCATTGATCCCAAATATATAAAGGATTCAACTCCATCAATTCGTTCATTGTCGCACATCAAATCTTTTTTCTCAGCCTCTCTTGAAACATTCATATGTTTGGTTTTACCGTAGTTAATTGGCAGACCAATTTTTCTAGCACCACTCTCAAGCGACTTGAAAGTCTCACTCATAACAGCTTCACTTCGGCCGAGAATGACAACATCATCTGTACTGAATTCATCGATTAGATATTGTTGTTCGTCGGTAGTTTCTTCTGACGGCACACTTATTCCAAGGTTAGATTAAAGGATGTAGGAGAGAAAGCAGCACCTTGTCTTAACTCAGAATTGACTTAAATTTTTTTTGATATTTCGTTCTCTACTCGTAGAGATATATATATATATATATATATATATATATATATATATATATATATATATATATATATATATATATATATATATATATATATATATATATATATATATATATATATATATATATATATAAAGTTTTTTTTTTTTGTTTTTTCGTCTCCGCTTATCATATATAGTCGTTTGGCACAAAAATTTTTCCAAAATTCCGAGATGAAGCCCATTGCAATAGGTAGATTTTTATATGAAATCTACCTCAAAAGGTAATCGCCTTCAATGTGCAAACTACAAAGGAATCGCTCTCCTTTGCACAGCATATAAAATCTTTTCCTACATTTTGCTAGCCAAAATCAATCCTTTTGCGGATTGTGTACCAACTTTTCATTGATTTCAGGCACGCCTACGACTTCATCGAACGAGAGACTCTATGGTCTGCTCTGTCCCTGGTAAACTGGTAGTACTATGCAAAATGACAGTACAGAACTCTCAATGCTCTCTACGAGTAGAGAACGAAATATCAAAAAAAATTTAAGTCAATTCTGAGTTAAGACAAGGTGCTGCTTTCTCTCCTACATCCTTTAATCTAACCTTGGAATAAGTGTGCCGTCAGAAGAAACTACCGACGAACAACAATATCTAATCGATGAATTCAGTACAGATGATGTTGTCATTCTCGGCCGAAGTGAAGCTGTTATGAGTGAGACTTTCAAGTCGCTTGAGAGTGGTGCTAGAAAAATTGGTCTGCCAATTAACTACGGTAAAACCAAACATATGAATGTTTCAAGAGAGGCTGAGAAAAAAGATTTGATGTGCGACAATGAACGAATTGATGGAGTTGAATCCTTTATATATTTGGGATCAATGCTTGACTCAAACAACAGCATACTTACAGATATAAAAGCTCAAACCGCTGCAGGTAATTGAACTTTCTACTCAATTAAATCTCTCCTTGGATCACCGTATGTATCAACTAACACCAAGCTCAAGTTATACAAGACATTGATTAGACCAGTTGTGATGTATGAGTCACAAACGTGGACCCTTATACAAAATGATGAATCGCATTTTTTTGTATTTGGTAGTCAGATCCTTCGCTACATTTTTGGTCCACTTAGGACAGACAACATGGAGAACACACAACGCGATATAACTTTGAGATAAGAGATCTTCTTGAGGGTCCAGATATAATAGGTTATATTCGTTCCAATTATAGTATTGCTTGGTTTGGGCATGTTATACGAGCCGATTAACAGTTTGAAATGATTGAAAAAATGTACAGTAGTACCCCAGAGAGTAGGCGATCGCAAGGTAGACCACAACTGTAACGGGAAACGGACGTAATAAAGGACCTTAAAAAATCGGCTGCCATGGTAATTATGTCGCTATTGCGTATGACCGTGGTGAATATTCGAAGCTGATTAGCTGGGCAGCGCTCCTACATGGAAAAAAAATGTGTGCCATAAAAAAAATGTGTAAAAAGGAGTTTATATGCCATAAGAAATCAAATCCAACGAATAAGAAAATCTGTTAGATAAACACATTTAATGGAATTTTCGTTTGATAATTGTGTTCATTATTTATTACAATCATCAGTGGAGGATATAAAGTTTGTCTATGGATTCGCGTTTGCATTTTTGTGATGCGGTTGAAAAGTGCGACTCAGATAATAAAAATGTGTGCATTAGAAGGTTGAGGTCTTAACCATTACAGGCTTTTAAATACAAAAATACATCTAACTTTCAATTTATTTTAATTAATTATACCTATACTAACTCTAAACAAATAAAAGACGCAAAAAGGACAAATAAAAAACCTAGGTGAGGTTAGCCCAGAATTCTATCCCCGAAAATAAGAATAGTTTCATATTGTAATAATATCGCTAAACTTGCTACTACCATGATATTGTATTTAAAATTTATTCTAACACTAACTTATTTTATTTATTATAATCAAATAATTTTTTTTAGGATCTAAAACTTTGAAATTTAATAAAAGTGCTTTAAGATATTCAATAAACATCAAGCACATCATCAATAACATATATTATCTATTATAACATTTAAAATAACAATCGCTTTTTACTATATGCGACTTTCAGCCTTAATTTTCCTGTCACGACAGTTAAACTCTATCCCTTTATGTATTATTAAAGCAAACATTAAATTTGTTAATTCTAATAACGAACCTACTAATTGTTGAAAAAGAAATGTTTTTTCCAAAATTGTTCTGGATGGTGTAATTGAGAAATTTTTTTCGGACATTTGAGTAAATTGTCATATTTAACAATATTTAAATGAGTATTTTTCGATGTAGTGACACAGACGCGAGTTAAGCTAAAACAGTCGCTGGCCGAGAATTGTGATAATTGTTTCGGTTCAAGTTAAAGATTCAATAATATTTGGTATTTTTTGTATTAAATTTCTAGATATTACGATGTGTGAATTCATAGGATGAGAGAATATTTCGTTAACATCTAAGTCAACATTCTAATCAACATCCTAAGTCACGAGTGTAAAGTCATTATTGATTGTTGCCAATCAATGCGAAACTTAATATCTGACGTAAAGTCAATATGTTGTTATATTTTTGGTTAGGAAATATAGACAACATTAGGGGAATTTAATTTCAGATTGGTTTTTGAGAACAATTAAGCTTAAGTACATATTGGAAATCACTTGAATTTTGCAATTCGAAATAACTTTTCATTTTCTCTAAAATTCCTTTAGAAAAATTTTGTTGTGTTTCGTGTCAGAATTTGAACTACATTCATCAGAGACACATTGTTCAAATTCCCTGTGTCTTACACAACTTAGCCAAAGCGGCGATGACGAAACATATTTTTAATTTTGATGTTCAGATAATTTCTAAATTGAAACTTCATCATTTTTCATATTTACTTAAGTTGAATTTTTCATCTATGATTACATATTGAAAATTGTATTTCTTTGGTATTTTTTGTATTAAATTTCTAGATATTACGATGTGTGAATTCATAGGATGAGAGAATATTTCGTTAACATCTAAGTCAACATTCTAATCAACATCCTAAGTCACGAGTGTAAAGTCATTATTGATTGTTGCCAATCAATGCGAAACTTAATATCTGACGTAAAGTCAATATGTTGTTATATTTTTGGTTAGGAAATATAGACAACATTAGGGGAATTTAATTTCAGATTGGTTTTTGAGAACAATTAAGCTTAAGTACATATTGGAAATCACTTGAATTTTGCAATTCGAAATAACTTTTCATTTTCTCTAAAATTCCTTTAGAAAAAATTTTGTTGTGTTTCGTGTCAGAATTTGAACTACATTCATCAGAGACACATTGTTCAAATTCCGTGTGTCTTACACAAGTTTAAAATAGTTAAAGGTTAAAGAATATGGTATATGATTTTTCCATCAGCAAATGGATGAGTAAATTTCGAGGTAAAATTCTCCGAACTTTGGAGTAATTTGTCATCTTTGGGTATTTTTTTATGTAGCGATACAGACACTTGTAACGCAAAAATTGGTTGCTGGTCGGAAATTTTAATAATTGATAAAGGTTCAATAATATGTTATATGATTTTTCCATTCGCAAATATATGAAATACTTATATCTCGAAATCTACTCATACGTTTGCTGATGAAAAAATCGTTTAACATATTATTGAACCTTTAAATATTTTATGCTTTATAATGATATAAAGTTGTTATAATGTCTAGGATACGAATAAACACGTTCATAAAAACCAGGGCGTTATGAGAGGGTATTATGAATTCATAACGCTCGCTATTAAGACGCTAAAAAACTAAATAATAGTACTTTATGATGCTAGGAGGTAAAGCTAAAGATTTTGGACGGATGTGGAGTTAGCAAATCGAGGCGCTAGCCGAGATTTGCACCCACATTAAGTCAAAAGTAAGTAACCTTTGACAAAATATTTATTATTTTTTCCAAATTATTGTGTTGCTATGACAACAAATGATAACAACTATTTTAATTGGATAATGAAATTTTGAATTTGAGGGTTGCTTTGATAAAAAATTTTATTTTTCACAGAATTTAAACAAATACAAATGCTTTTTACTTTTTTGGACGTAGCTATGACAACAAAATAAATAGTTGAAAAGTGATACTTTAAAGCCGCAAATCACAGTAATAAAGTAACACTTTAATATGTAGGCGAATAAAAAATTATTTTTATTGTAGTTTTGGCTACAAATTGTAAACAATTTTTATTCAATTTAAACGAGTAAAAGATTTTTACATTTGTTTACAAATTTTTAGCAACATTTTAGTTATTAAATGTTTATATGGTTTTCCAAAACTATCAAATTGTTTTAAACGTCGTACAATGTTTTTGTCATACGCTACAAAATTTAAGAGAATCTGTTTACATAGCAACGTAAAAACAACAAATAATTATTTAAAACTTCAAAATATTTATTTTCTTGGCATACTAGGATACATTTGTATTTTTTCGCGTATCAGTATAAACTAACAAAGTAAATTCTTTCTTAGTTTTTAGCTTATGAAGCATAAAATCTTGTATGCACCACTGGCGTTACTGGGTATTATGCCCATCAAGCGACATCCATTCCTCGGGCCAATAAAAGGCGCAATAACCTACATAACGCCCTTGGTACATAAATTGCTATTAAACAATTATCATAATTTCCGACCTGCAACTAGTTTTTGCTTTACAAGTGCTTGAATCACTACATCAAAAAATCACCAAAGATGACAAATTACTCAAAAGTTCTGAGAACTTTATCTTGAAATCTACTCATACGTTTGCTGATAAAAAAATTTTATAACATATTATTGAATCTTTAACTATTTTAAACAATTATTACAATTTCCGGCCAGCAACTAGTTTTTGCTCTATAAGCGTCTGTGTTGCTGCATCAAAAAATGTATATATTACTATCTGGAGAGAAAACTTTTTGGGGCTGAAAAGCTGTTTATGTAAAAAATGTTTCTTTAAAGTGAAATAGAAATGATTATCCAATATTATCCAAGTTTATTCAAAATTTAAAATTATGAACAGGGACTCTATTACTGAATCACTCGTTAGCTTTACGCAAACTTTTATTTTCGACCGCTAACTTTCGCCCACTTTTAAATCCGAAGGTTTTTTGTATTCCTGAAACTATTCTAAAGTGGTGAATATAAAATTTGTTTTTTGCTATGGTAGAAAATAATTTCTACTATGGTATATTTTATGCTGTCAACTGTTAAATGCCAATAACAAAAATATAATTAAATTATATATAATTATTTAATATTTAATACTAAAACTAATCAAACTAATGTCGTTTTCTTTTTGACAGAGCAAAAATAGCAATTTTTAAGATTTTTTTTTCTCAAAACGAATATGGAAATATGGAGGGCTGAAATCTCACAGCTCTGAGATATCAAGACTTCGGTCTGGGTTAAGGATTTTGATATAGTTTTTGGCAGGGTTGTAACGTATAATACTGTAACGTATAAAACACGTATTATACGTACGTATAAAACGTATAAAACGTACAGTATAAAACACACAATTATTTACGTTTTATACCGTATAAAAGTAAAATCCTTAATAAATAAAAATACAATTATATAACATTATCGCGGGCGTATTATTCACCGTACTCGTGATATTTAAAATTTATAAAGCCTATATTTCGGGACTAATAGGAACAGCTGCTCTAGAAAATATAGCGTCGTCATGATAATTTCTTACCCAACTATTCCTATGAGTTCAGAAAACTTCCACATTTAACGTAAATGCTTCTTTTCAAAATATAATTATTTATTTTCAAAACAAATTTAGTCTGCAATAAGTTGACATTTCCAACCATACCTATTATTCATCAATGACCAAAATTGAATTTACTCAATAAACTTCTCACTAAACCTTTTCGTTTGACGTAAATACATATTTTAACTGTATACTGTCTTGTATTCTCTTGCGTTCCCCTTGTATTAAAAATAAAAATAAATGTAAACCAAAGAAATACTTTATATTTTAACTATTACAACTTTTGTATAAAAAGAAGATTTTATCTGCAAGAGCCTGTTATTTTCAAACTGTGTCTATTAATTGGAAGTGGTGCAACCCGGATTCACACAACAAATTTTTTTTAAAAACATCTCTCTAAAATCTCTAATAATTTTCCTAACTGCTATGAAAAAAACGATATTTATTCTGCAACAACATAATATTTCCCAGCTGTTCTTATTAGATGGGAGGAGCTGAAGTTGAATTGAACCATATTTTATATATTCAATAACATTTCATGATTCCAAATAATTAAGTTCATGAGCTAAATGTTTCTAATCCAAAATGTTTCCCATTAAGTAAATGTTGGAATCAAAATGAAAGAAAATCATATAGTATACCTACGTGTTGAAACATTCAAAAATAATTTGATTGCTTGAGTTGATGTGCTCAAAAAAATCTTTAATATATAATTCAAAATTTTCAATATTCAAATCTAGTGAATTAAAGATTACACTAGTTTACAAGAAAAATCTCCCGAAATAAAACCCAACTTTTCTTATAGATTTGGACCTCCTGAATCGTATTCATATCATATTCATTTTTTTGGTTAGCTCTTGTTTTTGGATATTCACGAAAAACCAAATTTTTTGATGATCAAAAATGTTGTTTCGGTTTTTGGGTCTCATATTTTACAAAACAAACAAATTAAATATACTAATAAAACAAGTGCATAGTAAATATGCCAACAAACATTTTGAGTTATATTTTGTAAAAATCCGTTAAGGATTCTTGAAGTTACAGTCGTAAAAAGTTGAAAAAATACGAAAAATTCACGTTTTTTTTAAATTTTTTCCATTTTCAACACCATAAATTTTGAACAAATTAAGACACTAATTTTTTTTAATTTCTTGGAGCCTATAGGAGCTTCAATTTTCTTTCTTTTAAGCTAAAAGATACGAATATTGGTGCAGTTTGCACCAAGTTATTCAAGTTTTCCCAAAAAAGTCAAAACTCAAAATTTGGGAAAAAATAGTTTTTTACTTAATTTATTGTGCCATAAATAATATTTTTAAATGTTCAGTCCTTCTCAAACATCAGTAAAGAATTATTTTAAAATAGTAAAGTATAATTTCCATTTTTGTTTTCGAAGTTGGGAATTGGATCGATATGAGACGTATATAGAAAAATATAAACAAAAGATAATGAATTGTGAGGAGAGGCAAAACATCATAACATCAGAACTATTTAGGTTAGTTCAAGCACCATAAAGTTAAGCCCCTATTTATGTCTACTAATACCTGTAAGGTTTGTTTCTTTTCTGTTTTTGGTTTTTTGATAATGTAAATTTTTTTCTATCACCGTCCACCTTGTGTTCCTCCTTACGTTTATGATCATTTTAAGTTTAATTTAAGAAAGCAATTACTTCTCCTTCTTAATAGTTTTTCGGTTTTGCCAACTTTTGGTTAATTAGTTTAATTTCTTTTTAAGTAGATATTTGGCGTATGATTAGTTGCAGATATAATCTCTCTGAGGATAAATTTAATTCCAAACATTCAAGTAAAAATATTGATTAAAAACGAAAAAATATTACAAATATAAATTTTAAATAGTGTATTGTTTTTAAAAATCAATAAATCAATAGTGATAGGCAGCTATAAGCAAAGCAACATAAATTGTTAGTAAAGTGTAAGGTCAAGTTTATTTGAATGGCGTCGTCAAGAAGTTTCAAGTGTAAAAATAGTCCAAATTCATTTTGTTTTATTTGTGGAAGTAACATAATACATACTGCTAAAAGAATCACCCCATTTATAAGAACTGCCTATCTTCATTACTAACTGATATTTTCCAACTCCTAAAATAAATCCGAGGTGGGAGGAGCTAGATCATGTCAAAAAACTTCACAAAAACATCTCAATTTCGAGAAAAACCATATAAAAACAAAATAAATCTTTTGTCCAAAAAAGACATTTCATAATCAAATAACTGATATTTGTCAACTCCTAAAATAAGTTCGAGGTGTGAGGAGCTAGATCATGTTAAAAAACTTCACAAAAAAAATCTCAATTTCGAGAAAAATCATATAAAAATAAAATACAACTTTTGTAAAAAAAAGACATTTCATAATCAACTAACTGATATTTTCCAACTCCTAAAATAAGTCCGAGGTGGAAGAAGCTAGATCATGTCAAAAAATTTCACAAAAAAAATCTCAATTTCGAGAAAAATCATATACAAATAAAATACAACTTTTGTCAAAAAAAGACATTTCGTAATCAACTAACTGATATTTTGCAACTACTAAAATAATCCCGAAGTAGGAGGAGCTAGATCTAATACGAAAACAACCCATATATAAATCAATTATGTTGCAGAGTTTAAATTATTCTTATAGTTAAATTTTTTTTCCAAATTTTGAGTTTTGGCTTTCTTTGGGAAAACTTGAATAACTTCGTGCAAACTGCACCAATATTCGTATCTTTTAGCTTAAAAGAAAGAAAATTGAAGCTCCTATAGGCTCCAAGAAATTAAAAAAAATTAGTGTCGTTATTTGTTCAAAATTTATGGTGTTGAAAATGGAAAAATTTAAAAAAAACGTGAATTTTTCGTATTTTTTCAACTTTTTCGACTGTAACTTCAAGAATCCTTAACGGATTTTTACAAAATATAACTCAAAATGTTTGTTGGCATATTTACTATGCACTTGTTTTATTAGTATATTTAATTTGTTTGTTTTGTAAAATATGAGACCCAAAAACCAAAACAACATTTTTGATCATCAAAAAATTTGGTTTTTCGTGAATATCTCAAAAACAAGAGCTAACCAAAAAAAATGAATATGATATTCGTGTTCAGGAGGTCCAAATCCATAAGAAAATTTGAGTTTTATTCAGGGAGACAAAAAAAGTTCAAAATTTGTAAACTAGTGTTATTAACCAGTTTAATGTACAGTAACATAGTTTTTCGTATAAAGCATAAAAATTTACATTCAAATAACGTCTAGAATTAAAATAGTTTTTGTTATAAATTATAAAATATATAAATAATTTATAACTACGTAATTATATTTTTACTAAAATATATATATTTTTACTAAAAATATAATTAATTTCTGAAGTAAGAAGCATTTTTAATTTTTTATGAATGAATTTCAAAAACAAAATCATATTATACGTTTTATACGTTATATACGTTTTATACGTTTTATACGTTACGTATTATACGTGTAACGTATAAAACGTTTTATACGTGTATATTAACAACCCTGGTTTTTTGCAAGAAAATTTTATGAGGACATGGTTTTTAGTTTTGGGCAACGATGTATATGAAACATAACTCTGTGTTAAAGTACAAGTATATTTTATCTCTGTTTAAAAATAAAAGTTACAAAACTAACACGAATACGTTGCCGGAAAATTATAATCAAAATTCCAAAAACATTGTTAAATTAAATAAAATCAAACTTTTTCATAACTCCAAAAATATTCCAAAAATTAGAATGAAATCAAATATTTAAACTTTTTCTAAATTCCGATAATATTCCAAAAATTCTTAAAAATTTAAACTTTTCCAAAATTCTAAAAATACTGCAAAAATTATTACAAAATCAAAAATTAAAACTTTTTTCAAAATTCCAAAAATTATAACAAAATCAAAAATTTAAAATTTTTGAAAATTTTAAAAATATTCCAAAAATTCTTACAAAATCAAAAAATAAAACCTTTTTCAAAATTCTAAATATGTATATATGAGCAATTTCACGAAGATTCAACAACGTTTTGACTTGACCCCTTTTAATTTTGATTATTTTTTGATAGTTTTTAAAAATGTACACTGTTAATTTTTTGAAATAATTTTTAACGGTGTAACATAAGAAAAAAACGGTGTAATTGAAAATAAGATGGCATAGCCATTTTTTTTTTTTAACTAAATTGAAGCTTATTTTATATCTAACCACTTGTGAAAGTTTTGGACACTAGTTATTTTTGGTTTTAGAGATAAAATTGGTTGTCCATATGACTGTCGGGAATCAGTTTTTTTTGTTCTGAAGGAAAATTATAAAAATGGCGTTTTAAACTAAGAGATTTTTTTTTACTGTTAAATATCAAATATTTTAATATTAGATGAACTTTTTAAAATATCATAAACATTTTATATATGTAGTACAATAAATAAAATAAATACAATTGTTAAAAATGATTTACTTATTTTACAAACAGAAGTTTCTTTTGAATAGGAAAACACTTCTGCAATTATTTTCTTTGTATTAGATGGCATAAAAAAATGAAATGTTTATTTGTCACTTTTAGTAATCACTTGTCACTCTTATAAAAAATAATTTGACAGTCTCGACTGCAAACAAAAAAACCGTATAAATACCTAAATCTATTTAGGAACTTTTGACTGCAGAAGTATTATGTTCGTATTATGTTATTATGGTCATAAAGTAAAAGATTGTATTTTAACATTAAATTACAAATATTTTATTATTGAATAAACTTTTTAAAGTATCATACAAATTATATATGTAGGTTAAAGAAAATAAATATAGTTATTAAAAATTATTTACTTATTTTACATTTAAAAGTTTCTTTTGAGTTGGAAAACATTTTTGCATTTATTGTTTTAGTATCTAATGGTACAAAAGAATGAAATTTTTGAGTTCCACTTATAGTAATCACATTTTTATATCGATTTTGTATTTTTTTTTGTTAATTGATATTCATTTTTATCGGCGTATCCAAAGTTCATGGTAGATTCAGATTTTAAAGCCCATTCGAAAAGTTTTTTTGATGTATCAATAATATCTTTGCTCCCTATGCTATAACGGTGTGCAGCACGCTTCAGTGTACCACCAATTCCATCACAAGGTCCCTTTCCATGGCTGGCATGAAAATGCCATTCTGCATCAACCTTAAAGTCTTTTTTGTGGTGGCATAAGTTATGTAAGCTATGTGTATTTTTGTATTGAGAAGGTGCTCTGTCAGTGTTATAAATTATTTTCGTAATATTAGAATTTATATGCGTTTTGATGAGTTCAATAAGTTTTGTAATGAAAAGATCGACTGTAGTACTGTTTTGATCGTTTATATCCGAAATGAGTATAAAACTTCGGTGCTGTATATATTCACTTGCGGCACTTTTAAAATAAATGACAAATGGATGAATAGTAGATTGTGAATTATTATGATAATAGCCTTGAACCGCATCCTGAATTATGAAGCCGTAGTTTTCAGAAAAATCCCCTTCGAACGAAGCACTTCCTGCTTCTAATTTTTTTTTCCTCAATGAATGTAGATTGCTGTTTTGCTATAAAGTTGTGTGGTATCAAAATTTGTAAACGGTAAATAAATTTTTTCATAAATTCTTCTACAGTTTCTATTAAAGTATCCAAATTGCATCGATCAGTGGTATTCCATTGTTGATATTTGACTTGAAGGATTCCTTTAACGTCAAAATCATTTAGTAATTTTTCTTCCAGTTGTTGAAGTTTTTTTGAACATTCATTGCACTTCAAATTATGACAATCTTCTGTTAATTTACCACATGAAACAAAGTCAATTAATGTTTTATAATTCTGGAAAGCAGCATCAGTAATCCAAGATATCTTAGAATGTTGAATCATTAGTTTCATATTTTGATGTATGGTACACACGCACACATTATGAACTCCTTGGGATAATTTTATACATTCTTGTGGTCGAAAGGACGTGAATTTAGTAAATCCTATTTTCACATCAGGAAACTTATTTTTAAACTCCACATAAGCTTCATTTAATGTACATAGCAATAAGCGCTTTTGTGTTTTTATGCGCTCATCTCCTTTTTTAAAAGATATTGCATCTCGTTTGCCTGGCAATAATCTACTGATTTCATCATTTTTATAGAACTGCTCCACAACATTTATATCTGTTGTGGATACACCTCTTTTATCCATCGCAGATGAATGCTGAAAATTATTTTTATGTAGAGTTTTACTTTTTTCAACCAAATGACGCGTAGCATTACTGTTGTTTGTTATTATAATTATATTGTTATTATAAATATATTATTATATTTAAAAATATAATAATTTATATTATTATATTTAAAAAAAATTCTACTTGAAGTCGTATTTTTCATTTATCAAAGGCTATCTATAAACTAAAAATAAACCAAATTAAAAAGTATAAAGTATAAAGTATAAAGTATAAAAGTATAAATTAAAAATAAACCAAATTAAACTTGACTGAAATTGCTTTTTAAAAAGTTCATTTAATAATAAAATATTTGATATTTAACATAAAAAAAAATCTGAATCTAAAAATCGCCATTTTTATAATTTTCCTTCAGAACAAAAAACACTGATTTCCGACAGTCATATGCACAACGAATTTTATCTTTAAAACAAAAAATAACTAGTGTTCCAAACTTTCACAAGTGGTTAGATATAAAATAAGCTTCAATTTAGTTAAAAAAAAAAATGGCTATGCCATCTTTTTTTCAATTACACCGTTATTTTCTTATGTTACACTGTTAAAAATTATTTCAAAAAATTAACAGTGAAAATTTTTAAAAACTTTGTTCTAATACCTATTCAACGACATATCATTTATGAAAATCGATTCAGTAGTTTTTCTACAATCGCTCGTCAAAATGCACTCACATCACAAAATAACAAAAAATTGAGGGGCCCTGTGAAGACTGCTGGTCGAAAAAAAAAATTCTAAGAGAATTGGTATTATTTATTTATGAAAGACTATCCATAAACAAAAAATAATCAAAATTAACCCATTTCGAACCGAGTTGCAGAAACTATTTTCTCGGACAAAACCAAATGCTTTTTTATAGTAATTTGATGCTCCTAAGCCCGAATCTGAGATAGTAAATAAATAATATCTTACCGTTTTCCTGGAAAATGGAAAAGTTTACTGTTCGTTTCATCGAACGCTGGCGCTGAGTCTACATATTTAAAAACACACCAAAAAATTTATGTTTTAAATAATTTTATGATTTAATTTAGATTTTTATTTATATTAGATTTAGATAAAGTGGTATTTATTAAAACAATGTACATGAATATGCTTATTGCATTTTTGACACATGAAAATTGTGGGTTTGCCACATGAAAATTGTGAGTTTGTCTTTTAGTTAACACCTACGAGGCTTATTTTCAAGTTGACGCACAATAATGTGGTCACCAGAAACGTCTGGTAAATGACGTGGTCTCTCAAACTCCTGGTCATCATCCACATTTTCCATATTGTCATTTGTTAATAAAAGGCTTTCTGTGACCATTACCTTGAAGTCAATTTGACTTAATGTTTTTTCATTCTTATATTTTGCGATGAGACAGTGCAACTTCCATGCATTGGCCATTGAAGAATTAAGTGTAGAAATCCATAGCGGCCAAGACCACTTCTTACCACGAATGTTTACACGGTAGTTTTGGACACCAATATCATGCAGGCTCACTCCTCCCATACCTTTATGATAGTTATAAAGCATTGCCGGTTGATCGTAGTGTATTTGTTTTGACTTCTCATTTGATTTTTTTGTCTCTGGCTTTTTTCCAGCGGATAGCAGAATGTAGAGGTAATATTTGGTCATAATTTGTAGCCATTGTGATCTCTTTGTTGTCCTGCCATCGACACAAAGTAATTTTATTAGTCGAATCAAACATATAGTCATGTTGACCACGAGGTAAAGCTGTTCCAGTTTTTAAGTTATTTCCTCCATCTGCAACACGATTACTACGAACAGTTCCAGTGGCACATATTCCTTTTTTAGCCAAAAAACATAGCAAATGATAGCTTGTAAAGTAATTGTCAAAAAACACCTCGTGATTCTCAGGAAACTCTACGTTTTGAAGTAATCTCAACACAACATCCGCACCAAGTCCAACATAAGTATTATATTTGTCACTTTGTCCACAATAAGGTATAAAGCTAAATAGGTAGCTTTCAGCAGACCCAAGACACCATAGCTTGTATCCAAAAAGAATTTGCTTGGCAGCATATATATTAGTTTCAGTTATTATATGACGCAAAACTTCATCATCATAAAACTTGTTGAATATTTCAATAGGTGATAAATCTTTTAATTTTTCACCTAGTTCGGTTTTCATATCAGCTAAAGGTGCAGGGTTAGGTGCTATATTATATTTAAATTGTTTTCGGATTCGGTTTCTGAACCATTTTGGTTTACCAAAAGAAGTTAATGGTTTATAATCATATTTTGCTTTCTTTTGTCTTGGTTCTTGATGAATAGATGGTCCAGGTTGGGGTTCTTCAACGATAAACTCACTTTCTTTAGTATTTTCAACAGAATTTTTTGAAGTTTCAACTTCAACACACCAGCCACATCGCCAAAAATATTACAATTAACATCAGGATTCAAAAGTATAAAATTATCATCAATATCTTCTTCATCGCTTAATTCACCAACCCGATCAGGTGGAAGAATGTTAATATTAGAAATATTATCAACTTCTTCATCTCCATTACGCCAGTTATCAATAATTTGTTCCAATTCACGCATTGTCAAAAGCTTTCGACGCGACATTATATAACTACAAACTATATACAATTAATAAACATACGAAGCAAAGAATGAACGGTAAAACAAATGTTCTGTATAAAATCTGTACTTACCCTTTTTTATGTATACTCAATTTTAACAAAACAAAATCACATGAATTAATAAACGTCTATTTTCTTCAAAATAGCGATAACAAATGAGAAAAAATTTCATAAAAATGATGAAATGCAATTTTAGTACAAAATTTGATTATTCTAGGGTTCGTGCCAGTGTTCGATGAAACGAACACTTAACTTAACGTACATCTGGAAGCACCCCAATGTTTCCAATAAATATGAAAACTGTTTCTATGAGTAATTTCATCCATTGGCACAAATTTGTCATCATTAGTTGTTCGATTTTTGTTCGTTTAGTATTTTATATAATTATTCAAAAATATGTCTAAAAACAAGGGTGTTTTGCAAGAGGGGTTGTGGTAGGAAGGGGAGGCTTGAGCCACCATAGAATTTCTTTGTCGAATACACAACACATTAAAGGAGCTAACCATACTAAGCTCACCATGAATTACTATTACCATCATAGGTAAAAAAATTTTAGAAAAAAAGCAATTTTACTGTTCGGTGAAACGAACAGAGGATCGAAATGGGTTAAAAGGGGTCAAGTCAAAATTTCCCAAAAATTTGCTGAACTTGCGTGAAATTGCTCATATATAATTAAAAAATTCTATTATTTCAAAAATTCTAAAAATATCGCAAAAATTATAATAAAATCAAAAATTGAATCTTTTTTCAAAATTCCAAAAATATTCCAAAAATTAGAATGAAATCAAATATTTAAACTTTTTCTAAATTCCAATATTTATCCAAAAATTCTTAAAAATTCAAACTTTTTCCATAATTCTAAAAATATTGCAAAAATTATTACAAAATCAAATATTAAAAATTTTTTCAAAATTCCAAAAATTATAATAAAATCAAAAATTATAAATTTTTCAAAATTCTAAAAATATTCCAAAAATTCTTACAAAATCAAAAATTAAAACTTTTGCCGAAATTCTAAAAATATTGCAAAAATTATTACAAAATCAATAATACAAACTTTTTCAAAATTCCAAAAATATTTCAAAAACTATAACAAATTCAAAAATTTCCATGTCCAATTTCAATTTCAATTACATTTACGTCATAAAAACAAAAAAATTTTTTTTTCCAAAAAATTGACTAAAAAAATAAATAAAATCATTTTTTGACACACTTGACATTATTTTTTTGACAAACTTACAATTCCATAATTCTCTATAATAATAATAAAATTTCATTTCAAACAAACAATTAATTTTATTTTTTTCTAAAAAAATCGGGTAAAAAATAAATAAAAACCTTTCTTTTGACACACTTGACAACATTTTTTTGACAAACTTACAATACCATAATTCTCAATAATAATAATAATGCCATAATTCTCAATAATAATAATAAAATCTCATTTGAAACAAACAATTAATTTTATTTTGACAAACTTATAATGCAATAATCTAGTTTTTGATCTCACATACCAATCCCGATCATCAAGATTTCTCCAAATTTAATGTTACTACTCGTAATCACTTAAAATGAACGTTTTTTAAGCCAAAAATATGAAAATTTGCTATTTTTGACACACATAATGATTTTTTGGACACACTTCCGGTACAGTTATCGAACACAGCGTCCTTTTGGAGCTGTCCCTTGAGTATACCTATTTTTAGAAAAAAAATTTTTTGAAATCCCTGCAGCGGTTTTCCCTGCAGCGTAGGTAATGACGGCGGCCGGCCGGCCTACAGACAAACATACATTTTTTTGCTTCTTTAAAATTAGGAGGTCCTAAAACGTCGAGAAATGTCAAAAAAAGTGGGGCTAAGAATTTCACTTTGAGCTCATGAATGTAATACTTAGGTCTTTCAGACCGAAGTAAAAATTTGATCTAATTACTTCGGTCTGCAAGACCTAAGTATTACATTCATGAGCCAAAAGTGAAATTCTTACCCCCACTTTTTTTGGCATTTCACGACGTTTAAGGACCTCCTGATTCTAAAAAAGCAAAAAAAAAATATATGTCTGTCTGTCGGCTAGCCGGCCGTCCGTCATTACCTACGCTGCAGGGAAAACCGATTATTGCATTATAAGTTTGTCAAAAAAATGTTGTCAAGTGTGTCAAAAGAAAGATTTTTATTTATTTTTTTTCCTAATTTTTTGGAAAAAACATAAGATTAATTGTTTGTTTGAAATGAAGTTTTATTATTACTATTGAGAATTATGGCATTATAAGTTTGTCAAAAAAATGTTGTCAAGTGTGTCAAAAGAAAGATTTTTATTTATTTTTTTACCTAATTTTTTGGAAAAAAAATAAAATTAATTATTTGTTTGAAATGAGATTTTGTTATTATTATTGAGAATTATGGCATTATAGGCTTGTCAAAAAAATGTTGTCAAGTGTGTCAAAAGATTTTTATTTATTTTTTTACCCAAGTTTTTGGAAAAAATATAAAATTGTTTCTTTGAAATGAAATTTTATTATTATTATTGAGAATTATGGCATTATAAGTTTGTCAAAAAATAATGTCAAGCGTTTCAAAAAATGATTTCATTTATTGTTTTAGCCAATTTTTTGGAAAAAAAAAATGAAGCTGTTTTTATGACGTAAATGTAATTTAAAATGAAGTTGGACATGGAAATTTTTGAATTTGTTATAGTTTTTGAAATATTTTTGGAATTTTGAAAAAGTTTGTATTATTGATTTTGTAATAATTTTTGCAATATTTTTAGAATTTCGGCAAAAGTTTTAATTTTTGATTTTGTAAGAATTTTTGGAATATTTTTAGAATTTTGAAAAATCTTTTATTGTTGATATTATTATAATTTTTGGAATTTGGAAAAAATTTTCAATATTTGATTTTGTAATAATTTTTGCAGCATTTTTAGAATTTTGGAAAAAGTTTGAATTTTTAAGAATTTTTGAAATATTATTGGAATTTAGAAAAAATTTAAATATTTGATTTTATTCTAATTTTTGGAATTCTGAAAAAGTTTGATTTTATTTAATTTAACAATACTTTTGGAATTTTGATTATAATTTTCCGGCAACTTATTGATGTTGCGTGTTAGTTTTGTAATAAATTTTTAAACAGAGATACTTGTACTTTAACAAAGAGTTATGTTTGATATACATCGCTGCCCAAAACTAAAAACCATGTCCTCATAAAAGTTTTTTGCCGAAAACTATATCAAAATCCTTTACCCAGACCGAAGTCTTGATATCTCAGAGCTGTAAGATTTCTGCCCTCCATATTTTTGTTGTTGTGTTTTTGAACTCTCATTTAATCTTTTTGTTAATTAATAGTATTTAATTTAGTAATTTTTTATTAATTTTTAATTTAAAACACAATTTAATCAGTGATAAAAAAACCTATACAATTTACTTTTGTACCTAGTGACGAAAGTAATTTTTTAAAAGCCATCTATTTTCTAATTTCTTAACTAGAAAAAAACATCCTAGAACACCCGTTAATATAATTAATTTATTTAATGAAATAATTTTGTTAGTGTTAATTTGTCTCTCATTGGAAGATGACGTTAATTAATTTTAGAATTATTTACGAACAATTTACATTAAAAATGTAAAAATAATAATAGTTAACATCATAATATTCATATATTCTTTTAAACTAGTATGGTAACAAACAGTTGGTGTTAAGATATTTAAAAAAAAAATTATTTCGCCTATTTATTTAAGAAAACGAAATAAAAATATTTGTTTACAATAAAATAATTTACGTTGTTTTAAAATAATCAGGAATCTACGTAACGTCATCCCCATACAAAAACTAAATCAAAACTGTTGTTTTTATTTTAGAAATAATAATAAAAATTTTTAATTTGATTTTGTTTATTACAAAACCGTCTTTAGTTATAAGCCTACTAGCCGCGAAATGCAAAAAACAATAAACCTTTAAAGATGTATTATTAATGATTTAAGGGACTTTATAGATCAAATAAAATAAAAATATAGAGTTTTGTAGCGTAAATAGAATAAAAATATGTATAATGTATATGTATAAAGTTGACGATTATTTGTACGAACAGACAATCAGGCTTGTAACTAAAGACGGTTTGTTTATGACATAAAAATTGGATAATTTATTCATATGAGTCATCTATATTTTAAAAGCAGAAATATCAAATATAAATTTAAGATTTTGTTTGGATGTTTGTATGTTTCTAAAATTTGAATTGTATGTAATTATAAATGAAAATGTTTAATAATTAATAATAATTTTTAAAAGAGTAGTAGAAAAGGTACAGTCTCTACTTGCCGAAAGTCATATTTTGAATCTCGCGACCATTACCAAACTTGGCTATCGCCTCGGCTGATATACTGTCCTCTCGCTTCAAATATGTTGTTTTCGGCATCGTTGAAGAATATACAATTTAAACCCTTTTATTTTGATAAACAAACTAATTATCTAATAATCGTATTTGTCTCATTTATATACTTTCCTATTAAATACAATTTGAACTATGAAAATCAATCGAATAAGTTAGTATTCTTTGAAATATAATTAAATAATGGAAAATTTTATTTCGAAATAAATTCCCATAAAACTTAGTTATTTCTTATACTTTTTCGGGAGAAAGCAAAAAAATGAAATTGATTTAGAAAGTTTTGCAAGTTTATCTTGGTTTTTGACGT